>JAXGGA010025823.1:0-10125 GCA_038373865.1 Uloborus plumipes
TTCGCTTATTACGTAAATGGTATTGATTGTACCGGGGCACCTTATTGCTTCAACTGCAAGTGTTCGCTTCATTAGACATTTTAAAAATACTCACACATTAAGATTTTTTTCTGCATAAATCATTTGCCCTTGTCCGCCCGTTCTCGAGATATAAGATTTTAAAGGATTAAATTTAAGTGAAGCTCCAAATTTAAAGGCTTCTGGGGGAAATAGCAGGCCGACTATTTCACCATCTGTATAGGATAGGACATCTATCTGCAAAGCATGCAAAAACAAGAAGTTCTGTCAAGAACTAAACGAGCCTACTTTCCCGTACATCGACATCGGCATTCTCGCATCTGATCATTATTCTCTTGATTATCTGAGACTTAAAATTATGTCAAACATACCTTTTTAGCACTTAGAGCTGATTTCGAAAAGCAAAATATACCCCTTTCATCAGATGAAATAGACACGTAAAAAGTAATTAACGAATAAATAAAGTTTTGTCGCACCTTTTAAAGAGTGTAACTGTTACAGTTCCTCCGTAGAAAAAATCCTCCATCGTTTTCAAAAAAAAAATAATAATAATAATAATAATAATAATAAAATAAATAAATAAAAGTACAAAGAGCATCAAAACACATTTTATCAAAGAAAGAAAAAAAAAAGAAAAAAAAAACTCGTCCGTTAATAAAATGTCTCGAATTTCACTTTTAATCTGTTGCCAGTTGTTAAATATAAATAAAGAATAAAATGTTCTCGTGAATGAAAAATTTTTGTTACAAAAAAAAACATCGTCTGCCAAAAAAAAAAATAATAATAATAATAATAAATAAAATAAAACAAATGAATAAATAAACAAAAAATCGTCTGCACAGTCAGTAATTTTTTTTCTGAGCCTGCATTTCCGCCATGTTTGCGGAGTCGGAGTCGGAATCAGAGTCCTCACAGAAGATTACTCAGAAAAGTACGTTACAAACATTATTTATCAAAACCATTTTCTTACAAAGTTAGTT
The DNA here is from genome assembly GCA_038373865.1 of Uloborus plumipes. Taxonomy (NCBI): domain Eukaryota; kingdom Metazoa; phylum Arthropoda; class Arachnida; order Araneae; family Uloboridae; genus Uloborus; species Uloborus plumipes. Next base: position 999 of record JAXGGA010025823.1, read on the forward strand.
TGAAGGAAATCCGACTTTAAGTTCAGGATCAACATTCAACTTAAATTCCCCGTAGACGCTAATGTTAATTTTTTTTTCTGAACGGTTCAATATTGAACGAAAAATGGTTCAAATCAAAAAGCGAAATATGGGAATGTATGGGAAAGCCTCTCCGAGATCTTTCAAACAAAAAAAAGTTTATTCCATTCGGACGGTTCACTCAAAAGTTATTAGGTGGGGAAAGGTTGCTTGAACGGTTCAATGTTGAACGAAAAAGTGTTCAAATTGAAAATTTAAATACGGTAATGAAGTATCCTTGCTGAGATCCTTCGAACAAAAAAAAGTTTATTTAAATCGGACTGTTCACTCAAAAGATATTAGGGGTGACAGCTTGATTGAGCGGTTCAATGTTGAACGAAAAATTGTTCAAATCGAAAATGTAGATACGGGAATGAAGTATCCTTGAAAAGATCTTTCGAACAAAAAAAAAGTTTGTTCAAATCGGATTGTTCACTCAAAAGTTAGCATCGCGGGACCGGTTGTTTGAACGGTTCAAAGTTGAACCAAAAATTGTCCAAATCGAAAAATCAAATATGGGAATGAGCTGCACTCGCTGAGATCTTTCGAACAAAAAAAAATTTATTCCATTCGGACGGTTCACTCAAAAGTTATTAGGTGGAGAAAGGTTGCTTAAACGGTTCAATGTTGAACCAAAAGTGTTCAAATTGAAAATTTAAATACGGTAATAAAGTATCCTTGCCGAGATGCTTCAAACAAAAAAAAGTTTGTTTAAATCGGACTGTTCATTCAAAAGTTATTAGGGGTGACAGCTTGATTGAGCGGTTCAATGTTGAACGAAAAATTGTTCAAATCGGAAATGTAAATACGGGAATGAAGTACCCTTGAAAAGTTCTTTCCAACAAAAAAAAGTTTGTTCAAATCGGACTGTTCATTAAAAAGTTAGTATCGCGGGACCGGTTTTTTGAACGGCTCAAAGTTGAACCAAAAATTGTTCAAATCAAAAAATCAAATATGGGAATGAGCTGTACTCGCCGAGATCTTTCCAACAAAAAAAAGTTTGTCCAAATCGGAATGTTCATTCAAAAGTTATTAGGGGGGGACAGACAGACCGACCGACAGACCGACCGACCGACCGACCGACACACAAATTCCCCATCTCAATACCCTACTTTCAAATTTTTAATTTTTCGATATTCATTTTACCTTTTTATTTTTTTAACTTGGCGATATTTTTTGGACTTGGCGATATTGTTTTAACTTGGCGATATTTTTTGGACTTGGCGATATTTTTTAGATGCATTAAGCTACTTTTAGTGCTTTTTTCGTCTTTCTTTTATTTTTAACGGGAAAGTAGGCTAAAAAGGTGTCTCCCATCATTACCTAAAACTCACTAAATTCGCTGACTTTATTAAAATTTCGGCAGACTGTAGGACTTATTAATTCGAAAACGAGGAGGTGAGGGCAACTAATTTATAAATCCAGTAAAATGTTTTACTACAATCTTTCAAATTCAAATAACTTAAATTTTTTTTCATTATTTCACTTTTGTGTGGTTTCCTGGTGAACATCAAATGACCCGTGAGCCAAATTTGTCTAAGAACTAACATAAACGGTATTTATAGTAGGAAAGCTACTTTATAGGAGTTTTTCCAGGCTATAAGAGATTAATACCTCCAAAGTAACTTTCAGATGCATCAGTGGACTTATGTACCAAATTTGGCAAAGATCCGACGTGAACTGTGAATTTAAACCTAAGCATGTAACACCCGTAACCAATATAGCACAAAAACGAAAAGGTTTTTTGAAAACATTATTAGTGCATGTTTTTAGAATAAATGACACTAACAAACCTAAATGGCAAACTTCTACCTCAAATAGTTATTGTTACAGAATAGCAAATACTTGTTTTCGGTTACGGTCGTTACTAGGGATGCACCGATTAATCGGCAGTACCGATTAATCGGCCATAATCGGCCACTTTGCCGATTATTAATAATCGGCAAAATCGAGCCGATTAATCGGCCAAAGAATATTCTTCAAATACTATTCTTTAAAGTACACCAACTATGATGAATACTTTTATTTACAATAATAGTTATCCTCACAGCTTATATAAAATTTTTTAAAACTAATTCTCCTACTTTAAATAAATATACATAGACAATGTTGCAACATTTTTCATGTGGCGATAAATTTCTCCTTTGCACAGTGCTTTAAGATAACAGCTAATTTTCAAAGAATAAAAGTAGTGAATTAAATTGCTACTAATTATTAAAAATATTAATTAAAAGTACTCCTAAATTAGAGTGCTCACCTCAGACTCCCCCTCCCCTTTGTTTTGAATTTTTATGTCATATATTCTTTTATGTTACATTTTATGTTACATAACAAACAATGTGTTAATAATAATATTGAAAGTAATATGAAAATTTGTTCTAAGAAATTACATTATATATTGAAATTATTTTGTGAAAAGAAGGAAAATGGAAAAAAAATCTCTCAGCAAAATATAACTTACTATTTCTAAACTTGAAATTGTATATTTAAGAGAGAAAAAAACAGTGATGGTAAAATTGGTAGTAGAAAAACAATCGTCCTTATCATTAATCGGCTCAGCCGATTAATCGGCCGATTATCAACAGCCGATTAATCGGTAATCGGTAATCGGCCAATTTGCTTATCGGTGCATCCCTAGTCGTTACAAAGATTCTAGATGATTTTGCCTGCCTGTAATTAAAAACTAATACAACATACAAAGAAATTGATTGCTGGAAAAGGTCAATGGGGGTGCTTACAGCTTACTAAAGCACTATAATTCGTTATCTCCCAAATTGAACCCGGTGTGGCCAGGGTCTAGGCTGGAAACTTGATAATTTTTAACTGAAAAAATGGGTTAGAAAAACCGTAACTTTAGGACGTTGAAACCATGTTTACAGTAAAAACTAGGATATTTTGCACTTTGAATGAGGAAACTATGCTTTTTTGTGAATAAAATGACATTTAACATGTTATTATTAAGTGAGTTTCATATTTTGATGTCTATGTCCGATTTCTCATGGATTGGCCCTTGACTGAAAATGGTTTGTACACTAATCAACTTTATGACTTTATTTCATTTTATTTACTAATTAGTTGATTTTCAATCAACTAATTAACATAATAATTTCCTAAAGAAATAAAAAAAATACATCTAGTTTTCTTTTAGTAATTTCTTCTTATATAATTTTAAACCTTATTCAACTCAAAATTCCAAGTCTTGAGTTTTATTGTTCAGTTTTCAAATCCTACAGCTTATGAAGAAATTTGATATCTGTAAGACGACGGTTTTCCTCGTCGTTAGATTAGAGCTGTAATCCTTGAGTAAGAGATATTTACTCAAGTTGCGCTTGCGGAGACTGCACAAAGCACTGTAAAAAAACGGAAGTTAAATCTGACAACTTTTTTTTTTAATTTATTGCTAGACATCTTGTCTCCTCTGATCTGCTTCAGCTCTGACGTTTCATTTGATCATTAGTGACATCAGAAGTCATGTGATTTCAAGAATAAAAATTGCAGACGATTTTTTTTTTAATTCTCTTACTTTCAAAAAGAATTCAGTAGGTTTAAAACTTTCAGTCGTTGTGAGCCGGCGGGAGAACTTGAAGTAAGTAGCAATAAAATCTTTAAATGCAATCGAAATTGATTGCTACAAGTAAGTATCAATGTAGTTTTACATATTTAAATTAGAAAAATGTAACACAAATCAACAGTTTTTATTATTTATTATTGAATTTTTAAGCCAATGAAAATAATTTATAATATTCCGGTACTTACAATAGTTTCAGTATTGGTTAGATTTTTTTTATTTTATGTTTTTAAATCTAATTTCTGTCTTTAGACTTACCACGTTTTTAAAATGGCCTAAAAATGGAAAAATATTTTTTCAAAACCTCTTGTAGCTTTAAAGCTCCATTGAGATTCAGAATTATTTACAAATGGTTCGGAAATTTGTGACTGGTAATTTTTGATAGTTGTCAAAATACTTGTATGATTAAAAGAAAAAACATGGGGCGCACGTTCTACAAAATCATAAGTGTAAAGAATAACAATCAGTGAGAAAACTTACAATATCAGCTTATCCTACTTGCAGTGCAATAACACCGTCAGTTAAATTTTAATGCTACTATTCACTTCTGCCCTCCCCCCAGGTTTTTCTTTTTAATCATACAAGTATTTTGTCAGCTGTTAAAAATTCCCAATCACAAATTTTCCGGACAATTTGTAAGAAGTTCTGAACCCCCAAAAGGGCTTTAAATCAACGTGTGGCGCAGAGAAAATTATTTTTAAATTTTTAGTCCGTTGTTAAAACATGGTAAATTTAAAACTTTTTTATTCAACTAATTATTTAAATTTTTGTTGGTAAATTCATTTTTGAATATCACCGTCCGTATAGCAAATCATAAGCCACAACTAAATAATTCCTGTGAAAATACATTTCGTCTATTTAAAAGTCGTAATTCATCAAGTTTTTGACAATTTCAGAAATTGAGATTTATGAAGAATTTGGAGATATGGGCGATTCTCTGTAAACTCGTCATTTTTCGCACGAAATCTGTCTTGGCACGGTTTTTCGAAATGTTCGTATAATTATAATACTATTGCTCAGAAAATGAATCTATTACTTTGGTTTGAAAGAGTGTCAATTGAAGCTTGTGTTTTTCTGATAAATCATGATAAGGGATAAGTCCCCCGCCTAGTATAACTAGGCAGGGGACCGTGCAAGGTGACTGTGTTTTTGCTCTTTGTTGCGTAATATCTGCAGAACTATTGGAACATAATTAGATACGAGACTACCTATAAATTCAGGCACAAATTGTGAACATAATAACTAATATGTTTTATAATTAAATTAATTGACATTAATGAAATCACTTCCCAGAGGACTGTTTTCGCAACGACCTTGATGCATACTTTCATCACAAATGTGGCTCTCAAACTAAGCAAAGTAGCGTTTCAACACCGTTCTCGGCGATTTCGGCAAATTCACAATGATTACTTTAAACTTCATGCCCAAAAGAATTTGCAAAAGTTATAGATTTTTTTGTATTACAGCTTTGAATTTGTTGCAGGGGACTGTTTGAAAAAACTCCGGACAGAATTTACATGACAATTTTAAGTTTTATAAATACATAAGAATACCTTATTTCATAAGAAAAATATAGCTTTATTATTTTACTTTCAGACATTAATTGTCAAATTTATATATTGTTAATAGGTTACTATCTTTAACAGTTAGACTATGGGATTGGGACAGTCAGGGAACTGTGTTTTTGGCGCTTAGATAATATCTAGAAAAAAAAAATTAAATTGTTAGCACTCCAAATGCAATTGGGCCACAAAGTATTAATGCTTAACTTGTATTAAGAGCGATAATTAGTTTATTACACTTTATTATTTTTTAAATACTCGGTTCGGACAGCCAATTACCAGTTTACAGAAAATCGCCCATATTCGTTGAAGAAAATCTTGCGGAATAAGCAACAAAAAGCTTAGGAATTAATAATCAAAAGCTCGAACTCATGGAAAAAGTATTTTTTTTTTTTTCAAATCATGTAATAGCTAAGTCGATGAGCTCGGTGTGTGTGGGGGGGGGGGGCACATTTTTGTGGGAACAGTCTTAAAAACAATCGATTACGTTGAAAATCAATTTATGTTAAAAGGTTCAAAATATTTTCGTTCTCTGCATGGATTTATGATAACATCTGTAGATTTATTGACGTCAAGAAAACATGATTTTTCCTTGAAATTCAATGTCTTGTCAAACAAAATTAAGTTAGCTTTTGGAAAAAATATTTTCCCCGGAAAATGTAAACAAACCAAAAATGACTAATATTTCTACCATCAATATTTAAGCGTATAAACGGTCGAAAAGGTAGAAATAAAACTTGTTTTGGTCATAAAACATTAGAAATTACTACGTTACAACAGGAGTACATCGTCTTAAAACACGTGACAATACTGCACGTGCGTGCATGGATATTAACAGAGTGGTATACGCCCAAAATGTCGCGGCCGAAATGTCGCGGGCCGAAATGTCGCGGGTCAAAATGTCGCGGGCAAAACCGTCGCCGGTCTAAAATGTCGCCGGTTCAAAATGTCACCGGCCAAAAATGTCGCCGGCCCAAAATGTCGCCGGCCCAAAATGTCGCGGGCCAAAATATCGCCAGTCAAACATGTCACCGGTCCACAAAATGTCGCCAGTTCAAATGTCGTCAGACAAAAATGTAGAAGGTCCGATATTGATACACTTTGTCCCAAAAATTAAAACATACGAAAACTCTTTTTATCACCAAATTAGCAAAAGATTGTTAATTGCTGTTGATGAACGTGTGCGTTAACGATAGCATGGACTAAAATTTTTGAAAAATACTATAAAAAATTTACCCTTTCGGCTTGTAACTGTAAAGAGATTTTGCAAGAAATAAATAGTTTTCAAATAAGCGTACGTTATTTATTTACAATAGCTTATTTCACCGTGATTCGCTATCTACCAACTTAAAAACGAATAAATTAGCAGCCCAAAACAAGTTTAATTGATATCGAAAAGAAAATTTAAGTGTTAAAAAAGAAGTTGAAGAATACTGAAATGAATACGACAGATATACAATGTTTGAAACTTGACTTTTGTTAAAATTTCTTACATGATGGAAAGCAAGTCTATATTATTTAATAATAGAGGTGTTTTTATTTTCTTCTACGCATAATGTGTAAGAGAAAGTATTGGATCAGTGAAAAATTGTCAATTTGGAAGAATTTACACGTTCTGACGTGTGCTGAATTCAGTTTTACCGTTTATTTTTTTTAAAGGAAAATGCGTAAGTGTGTATTTGCGTGACCCATTTTTGGGGGGCGACTCTACCACAAAACTTACTGCATAAATTAGAATGAAATTTGGTACATACATGTAACAATATGTGACTCAGTGTTGATTGGTTTTTGTCGCTAGTTCTTTCAAGGGAGTTTTTACATACAAGAATGTAATGGAACGTTTTCAGCATAGCGTGATTACTATGTTTGAAAAAGGTGCAGACGAAATCAAATAAAAAATTGGCCAATAGGAAGCGTTCAGACGATACGCCACAGCATCGAGGAGGTAAAGCAATTGAACTTTTTATTTTTCATTATGTGAGTGATGTATATCAAGAAGTGATGCAAGTATTCAGACAAAATTTTGGTTGTAGAATGGGGTCTTAAAGGGCGAGATGCTTATTCATTTCTGACGTTAATCAGCTCAGACATGGCACTGTACCTTTGTTACAATCAGTATTTAAATGTGGAGTTGAATATGATACCATTTTTCCTCTTGACATTCACCTCCCCTTCCACCACCCAGTTGTTACAAAGAAAGCAATAATTCCATGAATGAGCGTGCCCTGCCCTGTTCTGTTCTCCAATGCGTCCCTAATTTGATTTCAAACGTCCTCAACCTACTCTTAAAGAAAAGGTTCTAGAAGAAAACTGCCGGCTGCTTGGGGATTAAACGGTATTCCGCTTTTGCAAAAGGGAAAAAAAAAAGCCTTTACAGCAAATTTATTTGTTTAATTTCTTTGTGTGATAAAAAAAAGAAATTATCTTAAATATAGTTTAAAAAAACTAAAAAATACGCTTTTAGAGTAAATTAAATTCAAAAGAAGATTTTCAAAACTGTTGAATATCCGCTAAGTTTTCCCTGCACTTATACTATGCATTTTGTGGACGAGCGATGCCCAACTCATAATTAATGGCAAATGCACTTATTATACATCAACATGCAATATAGTTTAGCCGTTAGTATTAATTATGGTAGTATTAATATATATTACTTTCGTAATTTTTATCTTTTATTCAGAGTTACATGCATGCATACAAACAAACAAACAAACCCACATGTGAAACTAATAGAAGCGTATTAAAAAGGATGAAATTTAGCGTCCCTGGGCCCTAAGTACAGTTCGAAAAAACTATATCATTACTTCGGTACTGAAATAATTTAAGCTTTAGAATAAATCAATTTAGGTACATTTTTGTTAATAAATTAAGCTAATTTTCTAAACTGCTACGTTTAAAAAAAGTTACTAAACAGGTGTGTTTATCATATCGTGATAAGCTTATTAGCAAAATTGAGCTACATAATTAAGCTGCATTGAATTTGTGAATTACTGGGTACATTAAATCTGTACTATGCACTTAGCTTCATTTTAGAACGGCGATATTTTGGACTGGTGAAATTTTGGACCGGCGGTATTTCGGACCGGCGACATTTTGGACTGGCGACATTTTGGGCAGGGGACATTTATGACCGGCGACATTTTGGGCAGGCGACATTTTTGACGGGCGACATTTTCGACCGGCGACATTTTGGGCACGCGACATTTTTGACCGGCGACATTTTGGGCACGCGACATTTTGCCCCCGACATTTTTGGCACGCGACATTTCTGTACCTCAGAACCAGAAGGACGTAAGTACAAAAATGGCGATTTTCACTTTTTTGTTGCTTTGTATGTAGAATCTCATTCGGCATCGACTCATGAAAACGCATTCTAGAAAAGAAATTCCTTCACAATCATTTAACGGGGTTAAAAGAGCGCCAGTCTCATCTTTTGCATGCAAACGACAATCGTTTTTTCCTTCTACTGAAAAACGACGAAAATGGACTTACGTTAGTCTGGTTCTGAGGTACAGATTTTGGCAAGCGACATTTTGGCCGCGACATTTCGGCCGCGACATTTTGGCCCGCGACATTTTGGCCGCGACATTTTGACCCCAAACCTAACAGAGTAATAATTTCTGTTTTTACATGTTGCGGAATTTTGTTGACAACAGCTGTGCAAAAAATATACCTACCAGGACAATTGAAGAGGTAAGTGGATAAAAGTGATATGTGACATTTGAATTTCGCCGATTACACAAATTCAATAGTGTGTGTTCAATTGTGTTAACTCACAAACACAATTGAAGGGCAAGTGAAAAAGGTGATATGCGACAATTTTTTAAATTTCTAGAAAAAGCTTTTAAAAAATAAATATGTTTATATATATATACTAGCAGTACCCGCACGGCGATGCCCGTGCAAAAAATGTAAAGAAAGTCAACTGAATAAATTTAAA
>JAXGGA010025824.1:0-10124 GCA_038373865.1 Uloborus plumipes
TTTTTTTGGAAGCGAGGCGGGCCAACGGTCCAAAAATAGTTCAGTTCAGATGGTTTTTTTGTAACATTACGGAAACTCGTAAAATTTAGAGAGCAGTTCAGAAAACTGAAGTAAGTCATTTTTTCCCACAAAATGTACAGGGTTATTCTAAATGATGGACCCCTTTTTAAAAATTCATATTTATTAAAGTACAAATCCGAAATGAACAATCTTTATTGCAATGGAAAGATGAAATTTCAAATTTTTTTTTAGTGCAAAATTTTTTTCTGAAGCTGCAAAAAGAGGGCGCACCAGTAGAGTTTACACCGGATTAGATTATAATTTGATTTACTGGCGCAGCTGAAGAAATTGGCGACCGTAGACCAAAAGGTTTTCTGCATTCTTCAGTTTGTAAAAACTGCGTCACAAATTTTAGTGCAGCGGGTATTTCGAGCCAAATTTGGAATTAAAGCCCCAACTAAAAAAAGCAAAAGCCGTTGGTTTAAGCAGTTTTAAAAGACTGGTAGTGTTCGTAAAAGGAAAAGCAGAGGAAGACCGCCTGTGTCACAAGAAGAAGTCATGTTTGCCGTACAGCACGCGGTGGACACATTGAACATTTGTGATTATATATGAAAAAAAATTTCAAATCTCCTCTTTCCGTGGATATAAAGAATGTTAATTTTCGCTGAAAACTTTAATAAATATGAATTTTTAAAAAGGGGTCCATCATTTATAATAACCCTGTATTTTGCTGTCCAAAAGGAGTTAAAAAAAAAAAAAAAAAAAAAAAGCCAAACGAGACTAAAAACTAAATTCTTGCAATGTACTACAATTTTATTAAATGAATTTTATGCATTAATGATGATAAGAAACTTAACAATAAATAAGGACAGAGCAAGTTTAGGACAATTTTTAATGAGAAGATTGTATTTGTTTGCCTCTTAAAATTTCAGTCCATTTAGGGTCAAACTTTGTAGTTCCGATCATTGAAGTTGATTTTAAATGTTCATTTGATAAAGAGGATCTGTGCTTAGATTTAACATACTTCATTTTTGTAAATGTCTGCTCACACTTGTAGATAGACCCAAAAAGAGGAAACATAACTCGAGCGTGATTTTTTTTATGTTCTTAAAGTCCTTTTCCAAGAGAACTGTAAAATAAAAGTAGATTACCTTCTTTTTGGCATTCCTTCCATTTTTTCCGCGGGCCGTAGGTTGGAGAGCCCTGATGTAAATCACAAAAAAAAGCAAAATAATGTGAAAATAACATCTCTAAAAATTAATGTAAACTTTGTCCCAGCGATTATCAGTCATCCACATGTCTGAAAAGTATCGATATTTTTCTCTGAAATGTTTTATTTCAAAATCTGGCAACACATCTTAAAATGAAGCATGGAACTTTGTTATTCCTGGCTGTAGATTAATTTTGCTGTTCTGCAATTACTTCTTGATTAAAAGCAAGCTAAACTCAACTTTCAAGGCAAGTGTTTTTCATCTTTGTCATTAACATGCCCCAATTTAAAGCTCAAACCTAAAGTAAGCCCTAGTTCCAACCTAATGTAATGTAATAACTATAACAGTACAATGTTTAACAAGAAGTTCTGTCAAGAACTAAACGAGCCTACTTTCCCGTACATCGATATCGGCATTCTAGCATCTGATCAATATTCTATTAATTATCTGAAACTGAAAATTATGTCAAACATACCTTTATAGCACTTAAAGCTGATTTCTAAAAGCAAAATATACCCCTCTCATCAGATGAAATAGACACGTAAAAAGTAAATAAACGAGTCAATAAAGTTTTGTCGCACCATTTAAAGAACGTAACTGTCATAGTTCTTCCATAGAAAAATTCCACAACCGTTTTCAAAAGAAAAAAAAAATAAATAAAAGAACAAAGAACATCAAAACACATTTAATCAAAGAAAAAAAAAAATCGTTATAAAATGTCTCGAATTTCATTTTTAATCCGTTGCCAGTTAATAAATATAAATAAAGAATAAAATGCTCTCGTGAATGAAAAATTTTTGTTAACAAAAAAAAATCGTCTGCCAAAAAAAAAAAAAAAAACAATAGTTATAAATTAAACAAAACAAATAAATAAATAAACAAAAAATCGTCTGACAAGTCAGTCCTTTTTTCTGAGCCTGCATTTCCGCCATGTTTGCGTTGTCGGAAAAGGAATCAGAGTCCTCACAGAAGATTATTCAGAAAAGTACTTTACAATACATTATTTAACAAAACCATTTTCTTGCAAAGTTAGTTTGAAGGAAATCCGCCTTGAAGTTCGGAATCAACATTCAATTTAAATTTCTCCGTAGGCGCTCATGTTAACATTTTTTCTGAACGGTTCATCATTGAACGAAAAATGGTTCAAATTGAAAAGTGAAATATAGGAATGAACCTCTCCAAAATCTTTCGAACAAAAAAAAGTTTATTCAATTCGGACGGTTCACGAAAAAGTTATTAGGTGGGGAAAGGTTGTTTGAACGGTTCAATGTTGAACGAAAAAAATGTTCAAATTGAAAATTTAAATACGGTAATGAAGCATCCTTGCCGAGATCTTTTGAACAAAAAAAAGTTTGTTTAAATCGGACTGTTCATTCAAAAGTTATTAGGTGTGAGAGCTTGTTTGAACGGTTCAATGTTGAACGAAAAATTGTTCAAATCGGAAATTTAAAAACGGGAATGAAGTATTCTTGATAAGATCTTTCGAACAAAAAAAAGTTTATTCAATTCGGACGGTTGACTTAAAAGTTATTAGGTGGGGAAAGGTTGCTTGAACTGTTCAATGTTGAACGAAAAATTGTTCAAATCGGAAATGTAAATACGGGAATGAAGTATCCTTGATAAGATCTTTCGAACAAAAAAAAGTTTGTTCAAATCGGACTGTTCATTAAAAAGTTAGTATCGCGAGGCAGGTTGTTTGAACGGTTCAAAGTTGAACCAAAAATTGTTCAAATCGAAAAATCAAATATGGGAATGAGCTGTACTCGCCGAGATCTTTCCAACAAAAAAAAATTTGTTCAAATCGGAATGTTCAATCAAAAATTATTAGGGGGGACAGACAGACAGACCGACCGACAGACCGACACACAAGTTCTCCATCTCAATACCCTACTTTCAAATTTTTATTTTTTCGATATTCATTTTACCTTTTTATTTCTTTTTGGCTTTTTTTTAACTTGGCGATATTTTTTGGACTAGGCGATATTTTTTGGGCTTGGCGATATTTTTTGGGCTTGGCGATATTTTTTGGACTTGGCGATATTTTTTGGGCTTGGCGATATTTTTTGGGCTTGGCGATATTTTTTGGGCTTGGCGATATTTTTTGGACTTGGCGATATTTTTTGGGCTTGGCGATATTTTTTGGGCTTGGCGATATTTTTTGGGCTTGGCGATATTTTTTGGGCTTGGCGATATTTTTTGGACTTGGCGATATTTTTTGGGCTTGGCGATATTTTTTGGGCTTGGCGATATTTTTTGGACTATGCCATATTTTTTGGGCTTGGCGATATTTTTTGGGCTTGGCGATATTTTTTGGACTTGGCGATATTTTTTGGGCTTGGCGATATTTTTTGGGCTTGGCGATATTTTTTGGGCTTGGCGATATTTTTTGGGCTTGGCGATATTTTTTGGACTTGGCGATATTTTTTGGGCTTGGCGATATTTTTTGGGCTTGGCGATATTTTTTGGGCTTGGCGATATTTTTTGGGTTTGGCGGTTCACTTAAAAGTTATTAGGTGGGGAAAGGTTGCTTGAACGGTTCAATGTTGAACGAAAAATTGTTCAAATCGAAAATGTAGATACGGGAATGAAGTATCCTTGAAAAGACCTTTCGAACAAAAAAAAGTTTGTTCAAATCGGACTGTTCATTCAAAAGTTAGTATCGCGGGACCGGTTGTTTGAACGGCTCAAAGTTGAACCAAACATTGTTCAAATCAAAAAATCAAATATGGGAATGAGCTGTACTCGCCGAGATCTTTCCAACAAAAAAAAGTTTGTCCAAATCGGAATGTTCATTCAAAAGTTATTAGGGGGAATTGAATGTAGGCAGGACAGACAGACCGACAGACCGACCGACACACAAATTCCCCATCTCAATACCCTACTTTCAAATTTTTAATTTTTCGATATTTATTTCATTTTTTTGTTTCTTTTTGACTTTTTTTTACTTGGCGATATTTTTTGGACTTGGCGATATTTTTTGAACTTGGCGACATTTTTTAGATGCATTAAGCCAATTTTAATGCTTTTTTCGTCTCTTTTATTTTTAACGGGAAAGTAGGCTAAAAATCATGTCTAACAGGTTAAAAAATTTCATTAATATACCTATTGTATTATTCACATATCCATTATGTTATTAAATTTTCCATTGTGTCATCCACATGTCCTTTTTACCATTCATATGCCTTCAAAAAAAAAAAAAATAAATAAATAAATAAAAATGCAAAAATATAATAAAATACAAACATTTAAGCTCTGCTGATATTCTGTTTGAATTATGCAACTTATAAAGTACTTTCCTAATTTTTTCAGATTTTTAATTTTAAATTATTTTTTTAAATCTACATGCTAGAAATTTTCCCGTTTTTGTAGAATCACCCGTATATATTTTGAAAAGTATGATAGGGCTGTATAACGACTAATTGATGCAACAAATACATCTGGAACAAAATAGGCAAACAAGAATTTTTATGGTTTCACTTTGCTACAAATTTAGATCTACAAAAATAAAGATTTGCTTTTGGCTCAGTAAATTGTTGAAATTAATCGTCAGAGAGGAAGAATGTGGGAGCAGAAATCACATCGACTTTAGATAGAAATCAGAACTTCAAAAATCCAAAGTAATTGGGGCTGAACCCTGTTCAGATTTTCCGGGTGGTCTATTTAAAATCTTCTTCTCATTTATGGTTTTCAGTTATAATAATAAAGCAATTAAATCTCTGATAGAGTTTGAGTACCTAATGTATCATCCATGTTAGTTAAAGTTGCAGGAACTTTGTTTTAAGTATGGACAGTATAAAGAAGTACAAAGCAAGTGTTCTGAGGCTAATCCTTTTTCAAATCTAATTTTAGGCCTTTACTTCAGAAGTTTTGGATCTAAAGGGCTCGGATTTCTGATGTTTACCTGCAATTAGTTTTTTATAATTCTCTCAACCCAGCAACAAAAATAATACTAATATGAAATGTAAAATGATTAACAGCAAAAAATGCTTCAAAACAAATTTAGTGGAGATCTAGAAAATAGTTATTGATAGAGTAGCACCCTGGCCATTAAGACAGCTCATAGTTATATTCTTGATAAGACAAAAAAGAAGCACTTTTCAAGTATTTTAATTATTTTCAAAGACTAGAAAACAATTAAAACTTTTTAAAGCACTAAATTTATACTTCTCATTCTCAGAGATTGTAATATTTGATTGTGTAGCTTTATCTACTTTAAGTTAAAAAAAAAAAAAAAAAACGATGTATGAGAAATCTGTAGTCCCCCCCCCCCAAATTACAAGTAGTGCAAGAAACGAAAAAGAATAGAAGTATTTTTCTATTTTTTTCCTCTCCTAAGCAGAATAACAGTATGTAGTAGAAATAGGGTAAGAGAAATCAATAACAAAAGAACTTTCAAAAACTTTAATTCTGAATTAAATGAGCAACCAGATATGAAACACGTGAGTCACAAAAAATTCTCTTAAGCGGGGGGGTACGGGGGGGGGGGATTTACAATGTTCCAATTACGCGGTGTCCCTAAGACAAAGGGTATGCAAATCCAAAAGGCTCTTGAAAACAGTTAACGTAATACTGTTCACCACAAAGGGGGCCCGAAAATGCATTGCAGTGGAGTCCCCAAACTGGTAAATTCTCCACTAATCTCTAACAATGTGTTACAGAAACGTAAGAACCATGATTTTACATTTTTGATGCAGGATATGCAAGGAGATGAATTCGGCACAATTTGGTACCCTCGCCCGCCCTCCCCTCACATTTCCTGGAAATTTTATTCAAAAATCAAGGTTCATAATTTTAATTTTTCCAAATTTTCAGCTCTCAAGAAGCACTTATCAATGAAATTCATATATTTTTTTCGAGCATTTTTCATTTTTTTAGAAACAAATCGTGCAATTTTTGGGGAATTGGGGGCCTCCAACTAAGCAGATGCCCTAAGCCACAGCTTGCTTAGCTTGTACTTAAATCCAGCCCTGCTTCCAGTGGATAAAAAAGTGTGCAATAGAACAAATAATATTCTCAACTACTCCTCTTCAGTCAAATGTAGGCAGGGGAATTGAATTGTAAATTAAGTAAAAGCCCCCCCCCCTTTTTTTAAAGACAAAGGGAACACTTTTTTTGGGGGGCGACAGATCTTAAAATGCATAGTCGTATGTGAAGACTAAATTACATCAAGGGCAGATACGGTTTCTGTTGCAGGAGGGGTCATTTTCAGTGGCGTTCATAACACCCCCGCAGTTAAGGCGGGGGCGCACGATTCATACAAAAAGCATTCTAAGTTACGCAGGAAAAATATTTTCTACTGTGTAATAAGGAGATGGAGGCTTACTTACAAATCTTGCAGAGGGCACACCTAAGTCTTTAGTGTCAAAATGTCAAAAACTTTAAAATGGTTTAGTTTTGGCTTTGCTTCAATTTTATGAGTAGTAGGTATTAATAATTTGTTTTTTGTAGAGCTTTGAATGCAATTGTTGGGTAATCTTACTTTTGATGCCTTCATTTTAAAAATCTGTCTCCATCCGCTATAGAACCAAATTTTGCATATTTTTGATGTTAACTATGCTTTGTTAAGAGGCAAATAAATAAATTTTGTTTTAATTTTTATTGTAATCATGAAATAAAAGTTTTGTACAAAATTTCATGCTTTTTGAAAATGTGAAACCTCAAAAGCTAAATACTGAATCCCTACTAATACCTCCTTTAACACGTAACATAATAACTAGTTATTTGATGATATCAGGCTTGATTTTTACATCTGAACGGATCCTTTCAGAAAATATATAGTGGAAGGAGATTGAAGCAAAAATAGTGTCCAAAAAATGGCAGTTATAGAAATTCAGGTCTTAAACAAGGCTAAAAGGCCCGTTAGAATGTAAAATTCCTGAAAAATAAATAAATTTAGTCATAATAAAAACCATTAAAGTACTATTAAAATTAAAAAAAAAATCTGCTAGCCAAATTCAATAACATTATTCAACCTGAGATCTAAAACAGTCTGGCTAATAAATACACACACACATGAACTTTTGAAAAAATTATTAAAAGTTTCATGCAAATGTAAAATTGAAGCATGATTAACAAATACAGCAGTAAAGTGCTGTAAAAGCATTTATTTTCACAAGCTGTAATTTTTGCAAAAGTGAAGAGATCTGATTTCGTGAGCTTAAAATTTCACAAATTTAATATGCACAGAATTCAATCCTTAAAAATCAAATTTGACGATTTTAAGTTTTTTGCGATCAAGACGGGCTCACAAAAAATCGTGAAAAACAGTACTTTTGCAGTAACCAATATTTTTCCTGTTTCGGCTAAGTTAAGAAATAAACAAGTGTCTAACTACCAACTTGCCCCTATTATAACACTTTTACTTAAATGTTTTCCATGTGAAAGTTTATTCATGTAAAGTGCAGCATACAAATATTCATGATATATATATATATATATATATATATTTCAATTTAGCTGCGCAAAGACATATTCTCAGCAAGTTAAATGAGATGATTGACCTCCAAAGACAGAACAACATGCTACTACAAAGAATTCTGGGATCTGAAAATCGCTCCTATGTACCAGATGTGAATAAACCAAAGTTACCAATTGATAACGATGAAGAGTTGCAGCTTTGGGAATCATTTTTAAATGATTCAGAAAATTTTAACAGTTGTGTAAGTTATTTTTTTAAGTGTAAAGTTTCTGCAGTGTGATTTGTGCAACATGAAAGCCTGGGGTTTTTTTGGAAAAAATCCTCTTTTTTTTTTTTTGAGAAGTTGTCATCAAATTTGGTGAATTGAACAAATTAACTAATTAAGGCCTTTCACAGAAAGGTTTTTAAATTACTTTTAATTATTAATTTTGTTATTATTATTTTTTTTAATTTGCCAACATGCTTCAACAAATCCAGCGTTTGAGACTTAAATCCGTCTAATAAAAAATGTTTCCAATACTTCAGTCAGAGTTCAAAAATATCCGATATTTTGATACATATTCAAAGCTGCCAACTTGTTTACTTACAATTTTCCCTACGAAACAAGCACTTAGACAATATCATATTTGTAATGAAAATCAGACATTAAATAAGTTATTGTAATTACATCTCTTCCACTTTAAGTTGTTTTTGTTGATTTTATTTAACATTTTAAGCTTTCTTTAGATTTTCAATTGAATATATTTATTTCAACTATGCAATTTTCTCTGAAGTGTGTTAAATATAAGCATGCTTGTAAAAAAAAAGTAAGTAATGCATGAATAAAATAAAAGAAAATAAATAAAATAAAATTAGGAAGTTCAAGAAAACGGTGTTAAAATAACCTCCAATGGTCAAAAATATTGAATATTTTCAAGATGCAAAAAGATTGAAATCTCAAACACAGGAAGCAATTTTCGTGGACTACTGGTCAATTTTTAAATATAAATTTATTTATTAATTCGAAAAATAAAAAAAACGAAATAAGTATCTGTATTCTTATACCTTTGGTTGGTATCTTCCAACCAAATATTAAAACTTACGAGATGTTAAAGGATTGAAATGTCAAACACAAGAGATTTTCCGAAAATCTCAAGAAAAAGGGAAAATGCAAGCTTATATAGGGGGCGAGATTTTTATTAATTATTAAAATAAATAATTAAATGTGATAACCTGAGATAGGATTTGTAAGGATAACCCAAAATTTAAAGAACTATTAAAATATTTTCACTATGAAAAAGGATTGCAATCTCAACCATGCAAACTAGTTTTCTACGAAGTTCACGTTTAGTATTGAAATATGACGAAGTTCAGGCTCTCCCTCCCATATTAACACACTAGCCAGGTACCCCGCCCGGCCCGGATTTCTGCCGGGTAATGTGTCTTAGTAAAACTCATCCATAATTTTTTCAGCATTAAAGTGCACATCCATATTCATAAATGGCTACTTCTGTGAACAATGGCTATTTTTCTGTTTGGATAAACTAAAAAAACTGTATTACACACCCTAAATACAAATGCAAGCTACAAATAATGTTTAGGTTAATAGGAAATGTTAAAAGCTTGGTGTATTAAAATAAATATATATTTACAGTATCAATCGCTCTGGAGTCAACCATTTCCAAATATTGCATGCTAAATAAGTCCCATTATTAGTTTTTATCCTTATGATAACTTGGTACAAACTTCTTATGTACCTAATTAAAAAAAAAAAAAAAATTGACTATAAACACTTTCTATTTTCTAACTGTTGCCAAAATTCTCTTTTCATTAAGCCCCATTAGCGATTATTGGCACAGATGAATATAAAAATCCTAAGAAAGCAATAAATTTCACACCTACTCCAGAGAAGCCTTGGTTCAAAATTTTCATTATGATTACTATTAATATTGTTGTTGCGAGGCAACCAAATTTTGCAACAATGGACTGAAAATTTAATCATTTAATGATGAGTACATAAAATTTACTATTTTCCATAATAACTTTTTTAAACTAAGCTTTTTAGAAATAAATTGTAGCTTATCCTGCTCCCTGTTACTGTAGCTATCTACAGTGAAAAAATGGTTAAAATCGGTCCAGTAGTTTGGAAGATTACTCCGGACATACACACAAAAAGTAGTCATCTATGTATATAGATGCAACCCAGAATTTTAAAGAAAACCAGTTGCTGAAATATTGTTTTTTTTAATAAAAGAACGTCAGAATTGAAAAAAATTTGTAAAAAATATACAATTTTACATCTTTACCTTACGGCTGTACGAAAAACTTATAAGCTGGCAGGTATGCATATTGGATAGTTTGATTTATATCCAATATTTTCAATCAGCCCAAACTAAAGTCTTTAAATAGTAAATAGATCTTCAAATCGATGTTGTTTACTTTCTCATATTATTACCGTAATATAAAGTTAAATGTAATGTTTTCTCAGTATTTATGCATTTAAATATACATTTTTG
>JAXGGA010025825.1:0-10122 GCA_038373865.1 Uloborus plumipes
CTAGTAAATAGCACAATAAATTGCTTATTGATTTAATTCTTTTAGACACTAATAAATAGCATTTTGCTTAATATCACATCATGTTACTGAATAACTTAATTTGGATGCCCTTTTTGAATGATAGGATAAGTTGATCCACTCATACAGCCAAAACCTAGGTTACAGTAAGAAATTCAATATTGATTGGATCAGAACAGAAGGAGTAAAATTAACAATTCAAATGCACATTTATTACCTTCACTTAATTCAGAATCTTCTTGACTAGTACTACTCATTTTTCTACGACGACGTAGTGTCCGCAGATGCCTAGAAGAAATTTTTTTTATACCAATCTTCTTGTTTCCTATTTTCTAAATTAAGAGAAAAAAATATTAAGCAAAGTGAAAAACATTTAATCTAAGATCAATTTAAGTTCACTTCTAACAATATTTTGAATTATTTTTCATACTGTCGTTCCCGCTTAATCGGGTAACGGATAAATGAATACCCCGCTTATACGAATAAAACATCCCGGAACCCATGCCAAAAACCCGATGTTAAACATCCCCGCTTAATCGAAAAATATTTTTTGGAACTGACAGTATTCGTTTAAGCGGGTCCGACAGTACTTCGACTAATTCTAAATAATCTGATAATTTAAAATCTAAATATGAACCAATCATTATTATTCAAGTCCAACAAATTCAGTCGTAATAGTGCTTAAAATTGATTCATTGCTAAAATTTTGTAAAGGGAGGAAAAACAGTGCTAGAGTTTAAAGTAATAAAAATCATTTTTCTTAAATGGCAGTTAAAAACTTTGAAAATGTTCACACTGAAAATGATAGGAACTTAACACAATATTCAGTTTGCTGTATATCATCTTAATGGTTAGAAATTTTAAAGTTCAACAGTAAAGGTTACATATGAATACTTCAGACACAAAAATAATTCCTTCTGATAAAATACCTTATAAATTATAGAAAAAATCTAGCTTTCTTGCTTATTTAAACTGCAATTCATATTTTCTTTACCATCACATTATAAATTATATACAATTACCAGGTTTTAGATGCATTTTTAGACACAGCATGTGAAATTAAGGTAACAATCAGATTTAAGTTTTAGATAAAATGTACACTCAAATCAATTAAAAAATTCGTTGTACATAAAAAAAAAATGCTGTATACCTTTGCAGAAAAATCCTTGCCAAATTCACTTTCACCACTCGTATCGCTCAGCAGCTCCTTAGTTGCAGGAGTTTCATGTTTTACAGAGTTTTTTTCATTTCCTGCAATATATGCGAGTATTGTATAGAAAAAAGAAAGCTGCGGATGATAAAAAAAATATAAAGATATTTACTTCCTCAAGCAGGAAGAAAAAGCTTACCAGTATGCTTGGGCTTCAATTCCAATTTGTGCTCATATATTGATGACAAAAGACACTTTGTTGCTCTGTGAACTATATATGAAAAGAGGGCTAAACAAAAGGCAGTGGCAACAGATGCATCTCTATTTCCTGGGTGAGAGAAAATATTGCTCAGTCAACAAAAAAAAAAATTCTCATCAATACACAGTAATGTGACATTTTCGTAATACATAGTACTGCATTTATTTCTATGGCAATTGCATTCTTCTTAGTATTCAAAAGAGTTTAATCACTTTGGTACTAAATTTTAAACCAGCAACTGCTCTACTCTTAACAACAAAAAAGTTAAAAAAAAGATATTTAACCTCTTTCATAGCATTTTAAATGCTCAAACTGCATTTAACAATTCAAATATGAAATACATACCGTTGTCTTGGCACTTTGCAACACAGATCAAAGACATTACTACAATCTTGAAAACCATGTCATCTGATAGTTGAGCAGATACTTCTTCAGTGGAGATACCTTTTTCTGGCGAACAGTTGAGCATGATATCGAATTCCCGAAGAATATCTTGGCAATAAATTTCAGTGCTTTTGGAGAAAATTTTTTGCATTGATTTACATTTAAAAATATTTTGATCATTAGCAAAATAATCAATACATCATATTTCAGAAATGTACAAATAAAAGCAGCATAAAATTCATACATACTTCTCTCCACTTGAAATATAAAACATATGGCACAACTTCAAAAATCTTGATAAAAACTTTGAGCAATCAGATGAGCTACACGTAAAAAAGAGAAAAATAATCAAAACATAAACAAGATTTCACAATAATTACTATCATTATTTTAAATGCATTTCAATTATAATAATTAACTATACTTCCAATTTTAACTAAAAATTAGTATCTGAACTTGTTTTATTTTGATTTTTCACCCACCTTAGAAATATTAATTAGGATTTGGTTCAGGTAAGTAGGCCACCCCTTTAAAACTGAAATGCGCATATAGTTTTATACCTTTATACTGATCATGTTATATTTTATCACAGTAATTGGTTAAGCAAATATTTGGGTTTCATGGAAATTTTTTTTAGTTCATATAACTTATGTCAAAAAAAAAAAAAAATTTTTTTTGCGAGTTCAAGTGTTTTAAGGTTAGATTTTATTATTTTTTCTATATTCATTAAGTTTTCTTGTAGAGTTTAACATGAAGTAGACATTGCAATGGGAATTTTTATGCAAAGTATTATGAATAAGTGATTAAGGGGAGGGGTCCCACTTACCCCGTAGTTCTTCCTTATTAGTAAGTGGGTCCCCTCACTATGGAGTAAGTGGGGTCTCATCATAATAATGGAGCTTTCAAAATGAAAAGCAGTTCTGATGAAGCAATTTCTAAGATGAAATGAAAAATAATGATGCAGACCTAGAAGGAATTGATTCTTTAGCTACAAAAACTGCAAAAGCTGGTAACTATGTATTTGGGAAACTTGCATAAAAAAAATCAAAGTATTATGAAGTTCTAATTTTAGAACATGATGCAAATGAAAAAATTACTACCAAATTTGATAGAAAGAATAGAAATAGCAATGCTTTTTATTGGTTTGATGTAAGTGATGTTAGAATTATAACTGAGTATGAAATGAAAATATTTCTCCTTCAGCAAACTTCAAATAGAATTTGCTATTAAGTGTTTCCATTTTATTCAACCTATATTTTTTTCTATTTTACCAAAACTGATTTCAATCTACTCTACTATGTTAATTCAACACCAATTTTATGAATTAAAAACAAAAAATATGCTAATGACTTTTAATGAATTTCACAGATATACTTGTTTTGAGTGTATGCCGCTTTATAATTTCATTTCCGTGTCATACGCATTTAAATGTAAGTAGATATCTCGTTAAAAGATACTTTTACAAAAAAATATTTCCTGCTAAAATTTTACATATTTTATCAGGTAGGACCAGAAAACCCCCTTTTTATATATGCTCACTTTAAATATAAATAAATGGAGGGTTGCCCACTTATCCTTTTCTAGGGGGTAAGCGGCTCCCCAAGTCACTTTTTAAAGAATACAATAGTTAAAAATTTTAAAGCATTTTTTTAGGAAATAATGCTGAACTTGTGTTATTAATAATGTCCAAGATAAAATAAGTCAACAACTTCAAACTGTTTTGCTTTAAAAAAGGGCACCCACTTCCCCTAACCAACCCTAGTTAAATATAAATGATTCAATTGTAAAATTTTTTGTTAAAAAATATAATACCTGAGCAATAAATTTTTACTCATTTTCCTCATTCACACAGACTTGTTTCAAAAGGACATTTGTCAATTCCGTAGAAACTGAGGGCAGTCAGTAATTACATTTTGATCAAGTTATATGAGAATCAAAAGCTTTTATTTCTTTATTTATCAATATTATCATCATTATTTGGTGCAATTAATTTTTTTTTCATATATCCAATTGGGGCAAAGATTTAAAAAATAGCCTTTCCATATGGAAATATCTTGGACTGCTTTGCCGTTTAAAAAGTAGGGTATTAAAGTTTTGTGACAGAACCCTCTTCCCCTGATCTAAGGGGGGATAACCCAGAGGTCATCAGAAAAGAATTTGTGACATGTTTTTAAGATTCCTTGATGAGCACAAGAAAGCAGAGTTGTTCATATTGGCTCATGGCTTGCATGCTGTTTTGGAAGAATTCTTGTCATGGAAAAGAAGAACTGCTTGAATGACTCAAAGACATTAGTATTTCATTTTATTTTTTCAATAGAAAATGATTCACAAGCTATACCTACATATGAATGCAAAAAGCTTGAACATTTTGTATGCTTCTCTATACTGTGCAAAAAAAAAATGGTAAAATTGGAATAAATGACACTAATGATGGGTTGACAGTGTCTGGATAACGTGTATTATGATATCAAAAATCTTCAGAAATGTATCATGCAACAAAATTTTGTTTCTAAGTCCCATAAAGTACTTTTTCAAAAAAAAAAGACAATTATATATATATATATATATATATATATATATATATATATATATATATATATGTATAAGGGACCGGGTAAGCACTATCTCGCCACGTTAAATCCATTTTATGTATCGTTTTCTCAAAAATGGTGAAAGGTAGAGATAAGAAATTTTTATACATGCTATAATAACAAGTTTTACACACTTATAACGCATCTTTTTCTCTCTAACTGGAAATAAAAAATATATATTTAATATTTTACTCAAACCTACATTTAAATTAAGCATTTTTAATGATTTTTTCACTCCATAAAAAAATATTTATCAATATATCATACAATTCCTTTCGTTAAAATGTGAAAAACTACATAACATAAGCTTCATTAAAAAATTGGCCCTGTAAGTTTGATAGATATTGAAGAAAAGGAACATGAACATAAAAAATTCACATTTCAAGAAAAACACATTTAAAGATTTCATTAATGTGATAAACACGGTGAATGCTTTTAAAAGAGCAAAAAGTTCTGATGCTTCTGTTTTGTTCATAAGCAAGTGTGATATATGGTTGAATAGACAAAACTTCGGAATGATATAAAAAAGTAAAAATCAAATTTTTGGTCAAAATTGCCTTACTTGGTCCCCTTAAAAGATACAAGGCACAGCAAAAATTTTAACTTGACAGGATATTTGGTCTGTGAATCTTGAAGTTATATATATATATATGTATAAAAAAAAAAAAATTACCGTATAGTTTTCTTTATAATTCAAAATTCCTAACTTTGGTTGTATTTCCGACATAGTATGATGCTGCTATTTAATCAACATTGTTCAACATTTTCGCTTTTGAAGAATAATTTTTCTCTGCCTTCAAGAATAAAAGTATATGTGCAATTAAATGTTTTAAAGGTTACAAAAATAATTTTGTTAAGTGTTAGTGTCAGGATAAGTATTTTCAAAAAGTTTGTAGAAGACAGTTGCAAATGTAAGCATACATTTTACATATCTTTCGTGGTTTTAAAAATATAAAAAGTTTACTGTCAAAAGAGAGCACAAATAATAATAACAATAAACATACTCATTAATGATATTCTGTGAGGAAGACAATTGTTTTAATATCTCTTCATTTTTCTCAAAAACTCTAATTAGATTTCCTTCTGCACCGTCAAACTTCTCTTGACAAGCTAAACTATAAAAGTTCAATCACACTCATAACTTTTCTTTTCAATTCTTAAAAAGTAATACACGTTTTCACAATTTACAGACTCCATATTCAGAAATAATGATGAAGATGAATTGATAAAGAAACATTAATCAAATGAAATCCATGTTCAGTAAAAATATTAATCTAAATGACAAAGCATTTTTTTCTGAAAAGACACTTTCAACTATAAAGTGATAACATTCAACAAAATATATAAGATTTATCAAATACATACCATTTATAACATTAAATTGGAACTTACAAAAAATTAAGAAAGTAACATAGTAACTATTGTATTCATCCGAAAACATTTTAATTCAGAGTCAGAGAATCTAGATATTTTTAATGTCTTAAATCATTAAGAATGAAAGAAGTTTAATCCGTAAAAGAATAAAGTCTTATGCATCAAACAAAACAATTTTTCTTCCTTTTTAAAACTCATGATTCAATTCAAAAAAAAAAAATCCTTTGACAAAGAAAGAGACGATCAAGTGTATTCTATAAATAATAAGAACATATGTAAAAAAATTGAAATTTATTTATTCCAATGAACATTTCAAGATAAGTCTTAGGTAAAAGCTAAGAAAAGTTTCTTTATCTCTTAAAGGCTTAAATATTATTCTGTTCTTTTTTTTTTTTTTTTTTAAACAAAGTCAATAACTGTACACTATTTGGAGTCTTGCAAAATTCTAATAACATTATTCTAATTACATGTAAACAGTGGTGTACATAGCACCGCAAGAGGTTCCAGGGAGCATGTCCCAGAAAAATAGCGATATGAGTTGCACGGGAAAAATATTTTTTATATTTTAATAGGGGATGGGGGAAGCGCACACAGGTCTATGAACGCTACTGCATGTTAACATACATACATATTTAACATGAAATTAAAAATTTAATTTATTTTTGAAAATGAATTCATTTTTGAAAATAAAACTTACCAGCGCATGTAGTGATATGCTGAGTCAAACCGATTGTTATAAAGTGAACCAAGTTGATTATGGGGGGTGCCGTTCTGGCAGTTCAAACAGAAAGCTTGCTGATAATATCGCTCGGCTAAATGAGTACTTTCAAGCTCATGTAGTTCAGCAATGTACCTTTCTAAAAATCAATTTGAAATCTTATTGTTTGTTGAAAAAATATTAATTAATAGTTTTCTTGACACCATAAATTCAGAAAAAAAAAAACTTTTATAATGTATAAAATCAATGCAATGACTTTTTATGAACACTGTAATGAATAGCATTATTAATTACATTAACATGGATGGAGTTGTTTACTAATTTTTACAGTATATAATGTCAACTCTCCATGCATTGTTTTAGGAATGGGGGGCGGGGGGGGGGTGAAAATCTTAAAATTTAGGAGAAAAAGTTTTTATTGATTACAACAAAGGCATAAATGGAAGGACTATCAAAATAGTTCAGATGCAAATGAATTAATTTGTTCTTAATTTCTGTGTCAAGCTTTAAGTTTTGCTTTTAAACTTTTATGTTAACAAGGGGGAAAAAAATTCATAAAGGTGCTTTAGAAAATGATAGTTACCTAAATCACCAAGATATATTAAAATACGATGACATGCTTGATTAGCCCATGCTCGCACGTTTGCATCACTTGCGGCAGACTGCTGGTACTTTTTCCACCTTTCTAAATACAAAAGAGCTAAATAAATTTTAACAAAATAGCAACAATAAAGAGTATTAAAAGATCCAAAACGCTCATGAGTGGTCTAGACATCAGATAGGGCAGTAAATAATAAGAACATTGTATAGGGAATCAGAGGATTCCAGGTGAAAGATTCATACACTGAATACATACAGAGTTTGTGCTCCGAAAGGATCGGGGTAAATTGCTAGCAATTACTTTGGATGTGGGGGTACTGAAACTTTCTCTTCTCTTCAGAACAAGATCAGATTGTGGAGGTGAAAAATGATTGGTGCTACAATCTATTAATGGAGACTGGGGTTTAACTTTTACTTTCTAAAGTCGGGTGTCAAGTGTTCAAGCTTGGGGCCATATATATTCAGAAATAAAATTTAGATGAAAAATTGGCATTAATAAAATAAGCATCAAGTAAAGACAATAACAATTCTTTGCTAATACATACCTGCCAACATGTCTACTTAGAAAATCTTACAATTTTTCCTACGAAATCGTACTGAGACAATAACGTATTTCTTAATGAAAATCAGACATTAAATAAGTTATTGTAACTATATCACGGTTACTTTTAGTAGTTTTCTTTCATTTTAATTGATATTTTAACTTTTCTTTATATTTTCAATTGAATAAATTCATTTCAGTTGCAATTTTCAGTGATGTATGTGTTAAATATAAGCATGCTGGTAAAAAAAAAAAAAAAAAGCATGAAAAAAAAATGAAATAAAATAAAGTAGTCTTTGGTAGTCATGTTAAAATAACTTCTAACCATCAAAAATATTAAAGCACTGACCAGATGTTAAAGGATTGAAATGTCAAGCAAAAGAAGCATTTTACGAGAATCGCGGGTAGAATGTAAACATGTAAAATGGGGAGGAAAAAATTTATAAATTATAAAAATAAGTAATTAAATGTGATAACCTAAGGTAGCATATGTCAATGTAACCTAAAAATTTCGCAAAAAATTAAAATATTTGCAGGATGCAAAAGGATTGCAGTATTAACCACGCGGACCAGTTTTCCCGCGAAGTACGCGTTCAGTGCTGAAATATGACGAAGTTTAGTCTTTGCCTCGCGTATTAATACATGTAACGATGTATTCAAAAGAAGATTCGTCGTTGAAATGTAGTTATATATGGCAAAAAAATTGGAATTGATGAAAAATCTGAAAAACGTATGATTTTACACCTTTACCGTACGATCGTACAAAAGGGCAAAAAAACGTGCATATCTGAAAACCGGCATACTGGGCAAAAAAATATTAGCATACCAGCCAACTTGTACGGCCAAAATGTACAAGTTGGCAGGTATGCTAATATTTTCTTTCCTTTTCTATGCTTCTTTCTTGGTTGCGACAAAATTAAAAATGTATTAAAATTTTATACAGTTGGAGTCAAACCTCACCTCATTACAATGTCACCCCTCGAGACCTCACGAAACTGACAGTATAAATGATGTCTTGTTATAACAGATTTATGATCATTCGTCAACCATAGCTATATGATATAGATGCAGGCATGCACAGATACATAGGTACATTCGCTACATATATGTGCATTGCAAAGATAACCGTTAAGTTCATATTCCTTACTTTTGATTTGATTTATATTAATAACTATTATTGAATATTGTATAATAGTAAAACCTTAAATTATTACATTAAAAAAAATTGTTATGTATAGATTTGGATTGGCCATGAAAGTTTGTTTAAATTATTAATGTGACTTTATTTTCTGGTTATTTAAGAACATTTTTAAAAACTAAATCCTGTTTTTGTTTATGTGAATTAATTTGTTTAACAACTTTACCTTGATTATGCATTATAGCTTTAATAAGTACTTTGCACAATTTGGAATTTAGTTCATTTGGGGCAAATTATTTCAGTCAATAGTTTTCAAGGCGATTCCGAAATTTTAATATTTAAAAAAAAAATAATTTTATTACTGATTGTGATATCTATACAGGGTGTTTTATATTGAATGGGACAAAAAGAATAGCGCAGTGTGACTTCCGTAATGGATTAATTCAGCTGAAACAAATTTATTCTGCAACTACAATTATACAAGTTTTATGTGGCAGCAGGGAAAAATCATTGAATGACGAACACGCCGCTAGAGGTGCTGTTAAATAAAATATCGTCCAAGCATAAGAATGCGTACTGCGTTTTCGAATATGTATATTGAATTAACGTGTAGACATTTGTCGTATCACCGGAGGGGGCACATACGTTCAAGCCCGCCTAATGGAATAGCCAATTGTAAAGAAAAAATCCTTCTAATAAGCGGGATATTCCATTATCCTAGCTTAAAATGACTCAGGATAACAGTTTGGTACATTAAAAATATATTACACTAAGCGAGATATTCTTTTAACAGATATTTCAATAAGCCAGTTTGACTGTATTGCACACCTGTAGAAACTTGAATAAATGTAGTTTTGAGGTAAACTTGAATTTTCTAAATATATTAATTACAAGGTTCACCATCTTGTTTCTTTTTTGTCCCATTCAATGTGAAACGCCCCTGTATATTAAAACACACACACACACAAAGAAAAATGTAGACAAGATATTTTCTTCAAGAGATATCAAATAAACTGGTGAATAGAGCTGTAAATTAAAAATAAATAAATATTATTGAAATACAAACAAAAACTTACCCTTTTTGACACCTTTTAAATGCCACAAGAATGGAGCATCTACTTTTCCTTCAAGATTAATATGAAACTCTGTTTGAATTCTCAGCAACATATGATGATAGAATCCTATTCCAGCTAAAAGATGGCTTATGAGTGAGCTTCTATAGTATTCTGAATCCAATAATTTCTGAAAGGAAAAGTCAACTTGAAATGTTTTGAATATTTAATAGTAGAGATGGCACAAAGCACAGTTTAGCTAAAGCACCGAATATCGAAGATTCGGCCAATTTGGTG
>JAXGGA010025826.1:0-10120 GCA_038373865.1 Uloborus plumipes
AATTCCAAGCAAAGATCATTCTATATTTAACAATGTAGTTAATTTAACTGCAAACTGTAACTTTTATTCAGGATAAATAATTATTTTAATTGAAAATACTGATTTGTTCCTAACAACTTTGTCTTTGAAATATTTTATTCACAATTTAGTATTTGTATAACTAAGGAAAACACGAAGCATCTTTAGATGTTAATAAACAAAAATAATATTGTTTTACAGTTCAATTATTATGAAATCAGAAGAAAGTAAATTTTTGGGAACTATTTATGGTAACATGCTATTGCTAATCAACCACAACTTCAACAGCAGAAAATTCTTGTTGTGTCATTCATTCAGTCTTTAATCGACGACAGAGAGCTCTAGGCAAATGCGGATCCAGGAGGTAGATCATGGGGATCATCACCCCCTTAGCACGCTGATTACTGAACAACGGGATGATTCATGACATTTAAGTTTAACTGATAGATTCAACATTTATGATCAGAACTAATTGCATATCTAGCCGACAGACATGTGTAGTAAATAGAGATATTTAACTTGGCAGAGCAGTAAAATAAAACTGGCTCACAAGTATACAAGTTAGAATCAAGTTTATGTACTACAAACTTTTATTAATATGCTCAAACTAAATATAGCTTACAAAATATAGCTATAGAAAAATCGATAAAGAACTAAAAATAGATATATACAATGATGATCATATGCGAGATATAACGTCCTCAAGTTATTCATTTTTCATGCGCCCATCATTCAATTTTTTCACCTATTTTTAACATTAGAAAATTTCAGTACATCGATTACACAAATTAGGCCGACACATTAGTTTTCATTGCAAAAACTACATGAAAAAAAGTCGTTTTTACTGATTAAAAAAGAGAAGGAAAAAATTATCTTAAGTCTCTCTCTCTTTGCAGCAAATATTTTTGTTTTTTGATCTTTCCACTTCTTTAACTATCTTAATGGTCAAAGAATACGGTTCTACCCATAAAATCAAAATTATGTCAGTGAAGTTATCCAAGGCCCGTCATTTCGAACTTTTCCAGGAAGGGAGCAAAAGTGCACTCAACGTAAATGACAACAAAAGCAGTAAAAACCATGCCCACTCATGTAAATATTTTGATTTACCAGTGTCAGGTTTCATTCACACTCCTAACCCCTAAATGGAGCCTGATCCAAACGTGAAAAAAATTAGGATTATGTGAGTCTGGAAAACGGTGGTTGAGAGGGAAAATGGAGGCTATATTTGATTATAGGCTTTCATTTTCCATAATAATAGACAAGAATGGAGACGGTGCATCATTTTTTTAAGCAACATAATATGAGATTTTTTTTTTAATTTTGATTAGAACAGGTATCACAATTTTTCAATTGATCGCAACTTTCCAGAAAAAAACTTCATAATTTGAATTTCATACCAAGATTTGAAATAAACAGTGCCCAGTAGGTGGAATATAACTTTTATTATACCACAATAAATTCAAGAAAAGAAGACAGTTGGAGCGCCCAACTTCCCGTATGGTTAAGATTTTTTCCCTCAATGTTTAAGTTCCGACACTCCATTATATGCTTGTTTGGGTCGTTAAAAATATGTTACGTATTTATATATGTATCTTAGCTATAATGTGAGCAAAAACTTAAATTATTCTACTTTCATAACTTCCGAATGAGTTGTTAATTCAAATAAGAGCCCACATTTTTTCAAGTTTCGCCCGTATTGTTAAAAAAAAATCCATGAAAAAAAAATACACGAAATTCTTCTAGAAACTATTTATCAGGAGACTGTGTGACGTTAAGTTACATATAATTAAAAATATAAAGTCTACATTTACAGTAGGACTACGATTACAATAGGACGATTACATACTTTTAAAAAAAGAGGAAGAAGAAGAAGAAAAATATTTTCAGACAGCTTTCATATTTATAACAAACTATTGAGCTACATTAAAAAAATCAGGGTCACTTCACAATGTTCTTTAACTTCAAACTACACTGAGTTTAACTAAACTCAAACGGAATGTTTCACCGAACAAATCTTGATTAATTGTTTCTTGTCGAATCTGTTATGAGACACGGGTGGTAAATTTGTTCATTCTGATGAATAACATACTTCTAATGAATAAATCTATGATCATTAATATATCCTTTTCAGTGTGGTAAAAGTATCATTAACCATTGTACATCCTATATAGCGGCATTATTTAAAAGTATGAAATTATTAAACTGCAGGTATGAGTTGTAATATTATTTCGTGAGGTTTCTGGTGCAGTCCACAGAGTGTATTACTGGCTTGTATTTATATAGGCAGAAATTGTATTATAGGCATGAGTGATCCACGGCTTTCACTAAAGAAAAATAGTTACATTACTCAGTTTTCTTTTGAGTTTAGTTTCTGGATTCATTTGACACTGTAAAAGCAGAAGAGTGCAAATGGGAAATTCCACGAAAACACCTTCATTTTGTCCCGCACGTGACGCTCATATATGTCATTAAAAATTAGTAATTTTAAAAGGAAATGTACAAAGTTTTGCTTAAGAATTTCCACACCAGTTTGTGATTTCTTAACCAACAAAATTTTGTTCATTACCCTTGAAATCTCTGCATTTTAATGAGATACATGAGCGTCACGTGCTGGACAAGATGGTGGCTTTTTCGTGGAATGGCTTGAATAGTAAATTCTAAGCTTCCATTGTAAATTTTTTATTATCTGCTAATGGTCATTGTACTTTCCACAAACAAACTTAACTTGCCAATTAAACTGAGCAATTATATAGTACTTTTAAAATAATTCTACTAAAAAAGATAAAACTAGAATATAATTTTAAACCTTGTTACCTGCATAAATGGCAAGCTGTTTTTGCAATCTAACAATGTATGTTAGGATAACTGCGAAATTTGAAAACTTTCAGTAAAGAAATCTCTCGAGATAGACGATGAAAGAGCACATTATAACTAAAAAGTATATAACAAATCCTCTTCCTGCTTTATTGATATAGAAATCTAAATTATCTTCATACAAAATCGTCTTGTATTAATACGCATATTATGCCGTCGAACTAGGAACAAAATATTAATCTCAATTTTAAAAGCCTAACAAAGAGCGGATCATATATTTATTGAAAGAAAAATTGAAAATGTGCATAACTTTACAGCATTCAAGTTCTTTAGGAAGTATATAATCTTGAATTAAACATATTTTTTCAGTAATTTCCGCTTCTAGTTTTGCCGAACCGCCGTGCCATATGTCTGAATTGATGGGATGTGCACAAATAGCAATTGATTGGTTGCATTCTATCCCACCTAAGTCCATACCAGAAACAGAACAAGATGTCGACGGCATGTGCACGTAAGTACCCGCTAAGTTCCTATGCATATTTGAAACGTCTACAAGTTAACACGAATGAATCAAAATAAGAAATTACGTATGATTTTAATTTTATTTGACATATTTACGCGTGTGACGTTAGACGATTTTAAAAGTGAATTTTATGTCTTTCTTTATTCACTTATTTGAATAGTAATGACAATACATAGGATTTTTACTGTGAAAATCTAAATATCGTCTCTTTGCGAGTGAATATGTGCTACATGAACACATAATAACAGATTTATTCTTAAAATCTCACGATTTAATTGTGAAAAAATAAATGATAAAAAAAAGCAAAAGCAAATGGGTAGGTATTGTCTTGGAAATGCATAATAAAATGTTCTTTTTTGTTCTTGTTTACACATTATAACATAAATCTTTCCTAAAATTCATTAGTGTAATTCATTATGATACTCATTTAAATCCAGGACACATATTTCATAGGCAGCGATCTGAACTGTGTTAACCATTTCACTGTTTCCAAAATGCAGCTCAGTTTAAAAACAGTGGAAGTTTTAAACAAATATTTATAGTACCAAAAAGCATTTAGTCACTCTTTAAAACATTTTAAATATATTAGTATAAACATCAAATTGCCTTCAATTTTTCTGAACTCATGTAGTTGTAATCATAAAAGTGTGTAAATTCATTGGTTAAGTATTTATTATTCTCCCAAGCACTGTATTAATAAATCTGAAGCTGTTAAAATTAATTGTCACAATTTTGTTAATGTTTTAAATGTATGCTACGAGTTTTTTCTAGTGTGTGACTTAAAAAAAATAATAATATTGAAAAAAAAATTTTTTTAATTTATTTTAGGGAAATTACAAAAGCTTTTGATTGTGCAATAAAGTTTAGAGAAAGCTGTATGACCCCGTTGGAGAAAGAAGTCGTCTTGTTAGTAGTCGAAGGTGCAATGGATCTTCAAAAAGACTTCTGCACTAAAGGATCCGCTTCAAGATCAAGTGAGTTAACCATTTCAAAAACTATATGCAAAGCTATACATTCATTAAATTTATTCTCTGGAGTAATTTGAAACACTGATGATTACGTATACTTCAATACAGAGAAAAAAAAAGCGGTTTAAATCTCAGTACAAGCAACATTCTAAGTAGTATCAGTTGTGGTAAAATAAAATACAATTTCAATATTCAAACGACAGATCCTGCTCTTTCTTTTCAATGAATTGAAGCAAGAAATTTCTTTTGTAGTACTTTTTGTTCAGTTGTTCAACATAACACTTTTTGAGAGTAACTATGCATAAAAAATTTAACTTCATGACTTTTTTTACAAAGGAAATCATGTTTATTTTTACCCCAGTGTATTTTCTTTTATCACAGAGACTGCGTGGTAAAATGACACACGCCAGTTAGTTCCCTTTGAAGATGGTGTAAGTAGATAATCAGATGTTCCCCAAATACAATCTGGAACTATGCAGAAAAAAATTGACGATAAATTAAATTACGCTCTGACTGTTTGTAAAATGCACACAAAAGTAATTTAAATCAAAATTTAATCTTAAAACAACAACAACAACAATACTAATAATAATATTGTTATAATAATAATAATAATAATAATAATAATAATAATAATAATAATAATAATAATTATAATAATAATAATAATAATAATAATAATAATAATAATAATAATAATACGACAAGAAAAATACACTACAACAAGAAAAATACGTTACAAGTAGCTACTGCGCATTTGTAGACCTGCCGGAGAGGAAAATGTAATCTAAGTAAACTTAAAAAAATAACTTCTTTCAGGGTTAAGCTAAAATAACGATAATACCAACTTAATTGTTCGGTTACAAAAGAAATTTACAAAATCTCTTGTATACCCAATACCTTGACTCAACAGTAGTAGAATCAGTAACTAAACTCATAAATCCATACTCAAAAATTAAAAACAGCAAATGTTTATTTTTATAATTTTTGACACAAACATTAAATAAGGCACTTTCATATGTTTTAGCACCGAACGGAGTGGTAAGCGGATGAATGTTACTAAGAGATGTTACTACAAGCAATTTAAGTACAGTCAGAGAGTCAGAATCCGCTTATAACTTGTGCGCCGAGAGGGCACAAGCGCTAATGTCGCTGACGAATTCCACCATCTTTCTTCCTGAGACATCCATTGTTTGGTTGGTTTCGTATCCTCAACGACATTAAAAATCATGGTGTGCTTGAATAGTCTTAGCTATATCAATGGCATTACGTGAGTACAAATCTTTCTCTGTAGGGTAGTTAAAGATGTGAAGACCTGCAGCAACTGCAGGACAGTTGAAAAGATGATATGGTGTGAGTTTTTCATCGAGACAGTTGCCGTCTAGAGACATCCATTAAATACGCGATTAGATTGAAAAATATGTACAAAGAAATCCCATTACGACGAATTTTGAGGGACCGCAAATTTGTTCGTTGTAACTGGAAGTTCGTTGTAATAGAATCGATGTATTATCAGTTCATGTTATCGATCGTTACTTTGAAATTTATTTCGCTGAAAAGGATATTTCATAGCTTTGGAATTCGTTGTAACTGAAGTTCATTGTACGTTCAAAGAAAGATTTGAAAAATAGTACTCGCTTTAATTGCGTAAGTTTGAGATTTCAAACGACAGCATTGCTACTTAAGTTATAACCATTGAAATGGAAAACAGAGTAATATAAATTCATAAGATTTTGTATAGACTAGGCAAATTAAAGCAAATTACATCAGCGATATCTCCTATAGACATGTTTATCTAATTACTGTTGATAAAGACATATGCGAAAAAAGGAAAATTTTAAATTCTGTGATTTTGTCTAGTAAGAAATTATCAATCCCAGTAAATTGAGCAATACATATATTGATGTATTTCTTTTATTTGACAGCTTTTGTTTTGAATCTTACTTTAAACATAAGCTATATAATTTCGAATAAAATTTCAAAGAAATTACTTATTCAGAAGCCATTTTAAGGAAATACTAAATGTATCCTTCATTGTTAAATATCTTTTAGAGGAAGAAATTATCCACTTAGATCAGCTATATTTTATTTTTGAATTTTGAGATGTTTTACTTTTTCCTTATTCTAACATCGTAATCCAATCTGTTATACATTGTGTTCATCCTGTCATTTGAGCCAGACACACACTTAATCATGTAAAAGACAAAGAAAACGATTGAATATTATTACCACGTTCGAATGTCTATAGCTTAAAAACTGCTGAGTCAATGTGAAACTTAAGTACTTACGTTTTCAAATACATCTGCACATTATAACTTTCCGTACAGTTTCCATTAAATTACAGTAAAAGGATATTATTTGATGCTACTTCTCTATTGTAGTGAATTCAAATTAACCATGAACTGAGATGACGAGAGTCTTGGAACTACATGATCAAACTTTACAACAGAATGGGCAACCTCATAATTTAAATAAAATTATAACAATTTGAAAACTATGAACTATATATACTTCAACAGTCATTCTAAATACATGTTCGAAGTTATTTAATTACCATACTCTTATCAAATATAAATTAAAACTGCTAAATATTTTTTCCGAAAATACAGACGGGAATTACAAATATTTCGGAATCCAATTTTAAGGAATTAATAGCATGAAATACGAATATTGAAAACTGAAACTTATACTTAGAAGTAAAATCGTAAGCAAAGTAAATAACTGTTCAAGTATGTTACATATTGTTAATTTGTTTTCTATTTTTTTCAGAATATCTGTCTCACTCTGTGTGCTTAAATAAAGTCTCACATATGGAAGAAATAAAAACTCAAATTGAATATTTGTTAGCAGTTTTGGAAAACGCCCGAAATGTTAAAGCCGCAGATGCTGTTAACTATGGATGCTGGTCAGTATAATTACTATTAAATTCAACTAGAAATGAATGCGTGTGCTGAATGATCGAAAACTTACCCAATTCATTAAAAAATACTTTTTTCTTTAAATATGTACTTAATTTAATGCCTTTTTAATTAATTAACGTATTTATTTATTTATCTGGCTACTTGGTAACAACATTTTTCTGGGACTGATTCGCAACTTTTATTTTAATTTTCCATGCACACTATTACGATCAGTAGCTTTTTGTTTGAGAAGCTGGTTTTTTGACAGGATTAGGAGTTCTTGCTGAGTACAAGATTTTTCATGATTATTGTTTGGATTTTCGGAGAACCAAATTCTTGCGTTCTAACTTAAGTAAAGACCTGTGAGATGAAAAGGGTTTCTTCCGTGAAGAAGTCAAAACAAATATTGTCACTTCCATTTCCATCAATAAATGACTTTGGAAATCAACAAGAACTTAATCAGGTGCTTTTAATTCTTGAGTATAATGACCACGACAAGTATGAAATTTCAACTGCTTCGGAAACCTGCAATAACATATACAACAGAGCCACGATGACCTTTCAGAGCTTATATGTAATGCTAGATGTTTAGATTTCTTACTCGTTCAAAAGATATTCAAAGTTTTGCTGTTTGCCTTCTCCATATCGTGCTGGTCCAGTAAAGATTGGCACCAATGATGGAGAGAATGAAGGAGATTTATCCAATCTCCAGCATTTGCAGTTTATTGAACAATAAATGCTTCCTTGATTGAATGCAGAAACATTGGATGGTTTGTAATAAAACTTTTCAACAATGGTTTTTAATGACCCAACTGTAAAATATTGCTCCGAAATGAAAATTATTTTAACATTTCACAAAAAAATCTTGATCACACTACAAACTAAAAGTAACTGAAAGTGTCAGTTTGCAGGAGCAATAAAAATCAACATGTATTGCTTTTTGAAAAAAATAGTATTACCGGAAACTCAAACAATTAGTGCATGAAATTAATTGTGCATTAAAAATGAAATGTTTTGTAACTGGTCGAATAACATTTAGATTACCCTGTATTTTTTATTAAGAGCAAAATTATAGAAGTTGAAATTAATAAGTTATTAATAAAAAATAAGTAAAAAATAAATTAATGAAATATCTTTCCAGTAATATCTGCCAAGTAGAGGAAGTACGGGCCGTCCTATTGAATGAAATTTATAATCATTATCATTATTACTACTTAACTTTTTTTCTGAAAAAAGGCTTAAATAATACATGTAAGAAATTTAGCAAGCAGGTCTATTTTTCAACTAAATGCAAGGATTCAGTTTTAACGTTGCTGAAATACTTAGCAGAACAACTTAGAGAGCACAGAGCAACAACGAAAATATAACTAGATTTCTTTATGCAATACCTGCAGCGTATTTTGTTACATTCATTTTATTTATTTAACCAGCTGGGGAGTTAAGTTCTTAAAAAATATTCAAAAAATATTTTTTTTTAATTATTATTCATTTATTTACTTATTTTTTAATTTCTAAATTTACACCTAATATTATTTGAATGATTCTCTAAAACTTGATTAAATGTTTTATTCATCTTATTTTTGCTCAGTTACGTTTTGAAAAAATAATTGATTGAATTTATCCTGTTTAAAACTAAAAGAAAATGGAGTTGGAAACAGGTTGAAAGGAATCAACTTGATATTGCCTGTATAAAAACTTTGTCCGCTTTCACTCAATTCATATTTTGCTCATTTAGTTCTATACGAACTTTTTGCTTATGGAGGGGGGGATTTCTGAGCAATCACTAATATCTTGCTGCTTTCACTTCACCGTAGTCAATTTCCTATCCGTTTAGTTGTTTATTTATTTGTTTCATTACGTGACATACGAGAGAAGTTCATATAAAGACCTGCAATATTTTTGTACAAGCAATTATCACTGCCTATATATTTTTTCCTCTACAATTTAAACAATTTTACTTTCTGTCACAGCGGATACAGAAAATTCTATAACTCATTCCTCAAGCTGATCACTGATACTTGCGGAAAAGAAGCTATAGACGCAACTCAAGAGCTCATCAACACCGCTGTCGCTCAACTGCCAGATGTCGCTTGCAGTGGATACACCGGGGACGAGGACAAATGCAAGGCCATCTTGCCCCCAGAAGGTTCCAAACCGTCGAGCGACGCCAACGGAACAGAGCTCTACAAGTTCATAAGGAACATTCTGAAGAATTGGCTCGACTAGAGGTCAAGAAAAAAAAAAAGGAAAATGTATTTCTCACGGATGTATAGCTTGTTAAAACTGTTAAGATTAATAAAATGTTAATGTTTTTGTTTTTAATGTATTTGTTGCATTTAGTCTACATAAAGAAGAATGCCGGTGGCAATCTGCCTCTTAATTTGAAAGAAAAGAAAATACATAAACGTTTTGAGCCAAAACTATCTTTAAAAAGTTTTTATCTCTACAGTTAC
Organism: Uloborus plumipes; assembly: GCA_038373865.1. Taxonomy (NCBI): domain Eukaryota; kingdom Metazoa; phylum Arthropoda; class Arachnida; order Araneae; family Uloboridae; genus Uloborus; species Uloborus plumipes. The sequence continues at coordinate 9,677 of JAXGGA010025826.1, forward strand.
TGTGTCACATTACTGCAGTTAGTTCAGTTATACTTTGACGTCTACAGAGTAGCTTTTTATTGCTATATCTCTATTTTAAACAGTTCCACTCATATTGCTATTATTTTTCAGTATTTATTAGTGTCCAATGGTAGAAACACACCTAAGCTAATATATAGGTAACTAAAATTACGAAATACTTATATTATATCCATTTAATTGAAAAGATGACCAACTCTTAAGCTGTTCTGCCATTTAGTATAACTATGAGCCACTTTAGGAATGGAATGAAAAATAATTTAACTAAATAAAGACAAGAAAAATTTAATCAGAAAAATAAAGTTTATAAGTGTTTTAAAATGACTTACAATACTTACATATTGCCAAATTTCTTCCATCTATAATAATGTATAAAACATGGCAGTATAGGAAAAGCACTTTAAATAACTTCTGAAATAACTTCCA
>JAXGGA010025827.1:0-10119 GCA_038373865.1 Uloborus plumipes
GATGTGCACAAAGCGTCATTTTACGGAAAATACGTGTTTTGGAACAGCAAAAATTTGGACTGGTGACATTTCGGACCGGCGACATTTTGACCTGGCGACATTTTGGACCAGCGACATTTCGGACCAGCGACATTTTGGACCGGCGACATTTTGGTCTGGCGACATTTCGGACCGGCGACATTTCGGACCGGCGACATTTTGGCCTGGCGACATTTCGGACCTGCGACATTTCGGACCGGCGACATTTCGGACCGGCGACATTTTGGACCGGCGACATTTTGAACCAGCGACATTTTGGACCGGCGACATTTCGGACCGGCGACATTTTGGCCTGGCGACATTTTGAACCGCGACATTTTAGACCAGCGACATTTGGCCTGGCGACATTTCGGACCGCGACATTTTATACCGCGGCATTTTGGACCGGCGACATTTCGGCCTGACGACATTTTGGACCACGACAATTTGGACCGCGACATTTTTGACCGGCGACATTTTGACCGCGACATTTTGGCCCGCGACATTTCGGCCGCGACATTTTGACCCCAAACCTACGAAAGGGGTCATTCTGGTAAATTTTTAGATGAACTAAAATTATAGCTGTATCCTCATGTAAAGAATATTGACTTTGAGAATTTGCCACCTTCTTGTGCAAAGAGTGCCACGGGCCATTAATTGAGATAGTAGTTTGCACATTGTACCCTTAGCACTGCAGGATGGTAAAGGCGGTTCTTCGATTTCACAGTAGATAAATCATAGTCAATAACAACATTGGAACTGTAAAAAGAGATCAAGTAGTTCTCCTAAACTGCTACATTACGTCTAAATTTTCATATTTCTTCTCATTCACATCTATTTTAACTAGTTTTAAATTTTCCTTGCTATTGCTTGGACGGCAGGACTTTTTACTGGTTTGTAATACAGTTGTATCTTTTAGCATGCAAGAAGTGGTAAATTGGCATTTTCTCGTAAAAATAAAAGGGTTAGTACCTTTTTTTTTTATGTTTAAGTCTTGGTAGTTAAAAATGGAAAAAAAAAAAAATTAAAAAAATCAATAAATTGATTTTCAAATATTTTTCGGATAAATTTCTAACAGTGCAGCTTAAAGACAAATAGCAGAAGACAAATTAGTAAAAACATTTCCAATTCTCATGCAAATCGGTCAAGTAGTAACATAGATATGAGCATTTATAGAATCAAGCGGCGGCTATCTTTGATGACGTCATAACAGGAAAATGTACAAGGAGACGGATGTCCTACCGAGTCTAAAATACCTTCTAGGACAACTACTAAATATTTTTTAAAAGAAATTTTCCCTATTTAAATTTTCTACAGAAGTGCTGGGCACTTAAATAGCATTTGAGCGATTCCATACCAAATCACCGAATGGGGGTCGCACGACCGACTCGGATTTTTTTTTAATTTGGTACACAGATTGATGGTATAGAGGTATGAAAAAGCCCAAAAGGAAAGTTACCTGCTCCACTTATTTTCTGAGATACATGCCCTCAAAGTTTGTCCGCCACGTCAAAATACTAAAAAAGTGATGTTATTTAATCATTTTTTATAAAAAATCGTACTAATGCAAAATAAAAGTGTTAGATATCTATGGAAACTAGTTACTCCAGGCATTCTGAAAAAAAATACTAGAACGTTCATAATGAAAATTGCCAAGGTACAGGGCTCTTTGAAGTTGTCACCACAAAAACTTGATTTTGCAGATTTTGCTAAAATTCAGGCATTTATTACAAAAAAAGGCAAACAAAACCAAAGGTTTTCTCACTTTCTGGTAGTGTACAGGTCCTCCCTCTAAATTGCTACGCAATAAATTTTTTGGGTTTCTCACTCCTTCTTGGAAATATTTTAGCTTAAAGATAAGCCGTAAGGCAAAAAATGCGTTTTTGGCCATCTTGGCAGCCATTTTTCTCATAAAGGGGGAGCAGTAGAAACTTTAATTTTTTTTTTAAACAAGCCACTGATATGTTAGCTATTCACAGGAAAAGAGTTTACTTTTGGTTATTTCTCCCATTAAGAGATATCCTGCTGACAGTATATGCATATTTTTCGCGACGACCATATGCTTTTGTTCCCCCTCTCATGGACTTAAAATTAATTAAACCTAAAAATAATTATATATTTATTATTAGCTGTATTATCTACTCAATATGTCCTGAAATTTAATTTATTAAATCATTGAACAATAAATTAGATAATTGATGAAAACAAGAAAAAGTATTTCTCTGATGCCTGAGCATTATGCATTCATAATTATAAAGCACTAAATACTTTCTTGAGAAATTAATTAACATAAATGAGCTCTAAATAGTTATATTATAAGCAATACCCAATCTTGTGATTGGGATACTCCTGTTTTTAATTGAAGAATTTCTTGAATATCACATGAATATCAGGAAAATAAATGAAGTCTTTTCGTTTGATGTAGGATACTTTATGACAAATTTCATTTGATGGGCTACTAACTGAGCATGGTGATAAAGAGCTATTAATTTCAGCATCGAATTCCATTTTACCTTATTAACAGTTAAATATTTATAAAATAATTAAATAAATAATTTAATATAAAACCATGCTTGAAGAATTAAAATTAGTGCAACTAATTTATTCCCATACTGATCTTTACAAAACTGACATGTGTTGAGCACTGATAAGAACTGACAAGAATAAGTTTACTCACTAAAATACTAGTTCACAGATACTATAAAGCGTACATTCTATTTTCTACAAAATAATACTGCAACAAAGAACAAGGGTATAAAGGGGTAGGTACTAAAGAATTTCTTGAAAAATCAATTAAAATAAAGGAGCTTCGAATATTTATCTCATAGGCCCAATCTTGTGATTGGATGTTCCTGATTGATGGCTATAAACAGGAGGATACCCTTGTTCTTTGTTGCAGTATTATTTTGTGGAAAATAGAATGTATGCTTTATAGTATCTGTGAACTAGTATTTTAGTGAGCAAACGTTTTCTTGTCAGTTCTTATCAGTGCTCAACGCTTGTCAATTTTGTAAAGATCAGTATGGGAATAAATTAGTTGCACTAATTTTAATTCTTCAAGCATGGCTTTATATTAGATTATTTATTTAATTATTTTGTAAATAATTAACTGTTAATAGGGTAACATGGAATTCGATGCTGAAGTTAATAGCTCTTTATCACCATGCTCAGTTAGTAGCCCATCAAATGAAATTTGTCATAAAATATCCTACATCAAACAAAAAGACCTCATTTATTTTCCTGATATTCATGTGATATTCAAGAAATTCTTCAATTAAGGCTACAGTGGACAAATAAAATTGATTTTTTTCAATTATTGATTTATATGTCTAAAACTTTGTGTGCTTGTGCTATTGTATATTTACGACATCTAAAAGCATAAAAAAGCACAAATTAGTGCAAAAACAATGAATATTTTTTTTCAAATTTCAAATTTAAACATTTTTTTAACAAAATTTCAAAATGTTCCAGGCGTCGCAATTTTTTTTTAAACTTTGAATTTCCACTTAATTTCCAATCATTAGGCATGGTGGCATAAAACAATGCATTACATGCAATGTTTTATGTGATAGTTTAAAAAAAATTGGCTGAAAATGAAAATTTATATGATTTTTTCAACTGAAAATTTTTATTTTCAGCCATCTTTTATAAACTATCTCATAAAACATTGCATGTAATGCATTGTTTTGTGCCACCATGCCTAATGATTGGAAATTAAGCGGAAATTCAAAGTTTGAAAAAAAATTGCGACGCCTGGAACATTTTGAAATTTTGTTTAAAAAATGTTTAAATTTGAAATTTGAAAAAAAATATTCATTGTTTTTGCACTAATTTGTGTTTTTTTATGCTTTTAGATGTCGTAAATATACAATAATACAAGCACACAAAGTTTTAGACATATAAATCAATAATTGAAAAAAATCAATTTTATTTGTCCACTGTAGCCTTAAAAACAGGAGTATCCCAATCACAAGATTGGGTATTGCTTATAATATAACTATTTAGAGCTCATTTACGTTAATTAATTTCCCAAGAAAGTATTTAGTGCTTTATAATTATGAATGCATAATGCTCAGGCATCAGAGAAATACTTTTTCTTGTTTTCATCAATTATCTAATTTATTGTTCAACGATTTAATAAATTAAATTTCATGACATATTGGGTAGATAATACAGCTAATAATAAATATATCATTATTTTTTGGTTTAATTAATTTTAAGTCCATGAGAGGGGGAACAAAAGCCTATGGTCGTCGCGAAAAACATGCATATACTGTCAGCAGGATATCTCTTAATGGGAGAAATAACCAAAAGTAAACTCTTTTCCTGTGAATAGCTAACATATCAGTGGCTTGTTTAAAAAAAAAATTAAAGTTTCTACTGCTCCCCCTTTATGAGAAAAATGGCTGCCAAGATGGCCAAAAACGCATTTTTTGCCTTACGGCTTATCTTTAAGCTAAAATATTTCCAAGAAGGAGTGAGAAACCCAAAAAATTTATTGCGTAGCAATTTAGAGGGAGGACCTGTACACTACCAGAAAGTGAGAAAACCTTTGGTTTTGTTTGCCTTTTTTTGTAATAAATGCCTGAATTTTAGCAAAATCTGCAAAATCAAGTTTTTGTGGTGACAACTTCAAAGAGCCCTGTACCTTGGCAATTTTCATTATGAACGTTCTAGTATTTTTTTTCAGAATGCCTGGAGTAACTAGTTTCCATAGATATCTAACACTTTTATTTTGCATGAGTACGATTTTTTATAAAAAATGATTAAATAACATTACTTTTTTAGTATTTTGACGTGGCGGACAAACTTTGAGGGCATGTATCTCAGAAAATAAGTGGAGCAGGTAACTTTCCTTTTGGGATTTTTCATACCTCTATACCATCAGTCTGTGTACCAAATTAAAAAAAAATCCGAGTCGGTCGTGCGACCAACTTTTTTTTTTCTCGGTGATTTGGTATGGAATCGCTCATTTATGAGAGCGAGCGGCCGCCATCTTTGATGACATCATAGTAGAAAAACGCACCAGGGGCCCTACTCTCATTGTATCGTCAATATAGTCGATACCGAGAATACGGGTTTTTTGTGCCCCGTGACGTCACATCTCGTGAGACACGAATAATCGCTAATCTCAAAGCCACTTCTAATTCAAGGTATCTAGAATCGCGCCGAGAAGTTTACGACAGGGTAAGAAGACGTGAGATGCCTTCCTCGGCAGTGAGAAGCTGTTTGTTTATTCCATTTTTTCTCAACGCGGAGTGCGTCATAATGTTTATAAGTTCTGAAAATGTGGTTTAGTATGTTTTTACATTGAGAGTCAAGATTTTTCTTTATTTTGAGTTTGAATTTGGGAGAGGCATCCATTTATCGGCAGTAATTGGAACTCTGCAACTTTGCCGATTATCTATAATCATCTTACTTTACTGAGAAATTGGCCAAAATTTTGCAAATTGAAATTACTTTAAGGTATGCCCATAACTTGAATTTATATATTTACTTAACCAGGGTGTCGATCTAACCCAACGGGGAGAGATACATTTCCTTTAATAAAATGAGCTCTTTACTCAAATTCTATTTTCTACCAGGGGAGGGGGGGGGGAGTATTTCGTTTTTATCGTATCGTATTTAAGTTTAATTTTACCTCACAGAATAATTGAATCATCGTTTTTCAAGTCTTAAAATGATAGTAAAAGCATAAAACATGAATTTGTTTATTTCAATTCTCAAACATAAAGTGTTTTAAATGCATTTTGGAAAAAAGATCCGCAGACATGTGATTTAGGATCCATTTTTCTCTTATGCATTGCCCCAAAAATAGGGACCTGTACTTAATATTTAGAGAGTGAATATATATCTCTTATTGGCGAAAAGGCCAAAATATCGCGTAAAGCAGAATTGAGTCTATCAAAATCATTGTAAAAAGCGCAGCACATGCAGTAATTTTTACCCCTCTCAAAAAACAAATGTTTTAAATACACGTTTTGAAAAAGTGATACCTAAACACAGGGCACGACTTTGTAGGACATTGAGCACGAGCTTTATGTGCTGCCCCCCCCCCCAAATAAAAACAATATAATGAAATAGTAAAATATTTTGGATTTCAAGTTTTCGAAAGAGTATTTTTTAATTTATTTTTTATCTTGTCATAGTGCGATATGAAATTTCTCCATTTTAAAAACTTTAGATGGATTTAAGGCCTTTTTTTTGCCCTGCCCTGACATGTGATTTTTCGTTACTTAGCATTTAAAGACTGAAAATACAACTATTATTGCGAAAACAAAAATGAGTAACGCAAAAAGGGGACTTTTACTTAAAGCCTGAATTTAAAACTATTATTGCGATAAAGTCAAAATATCGCTGAAAACAAAGTCATGAAGTTAAATGATTTAATTTAACAAATATTTTTAAATATTAGTATTATTCTTTAAAAGTATTTATAAATTTTTTCATGTTTAGTCGAAGCATTTGATACATTGAAATGAATTCGTTTAATGTATTTCGACACCTTACTTCGCTTACGCTTGTATGCTCGTATGTGTTGAAAAGATGTACTAATTGCGATTTAAAATTCTAATATTTTTAAATTCCTGAAACACAACACCTTAATCTGCCCGAATGCTTTTAATATTTGGCTCTCGAATCTTTTTGCCATCTATTGCGGGGGCTAAGCTAAACCAGAAAGTTAAAGCAAAATTCACGCGCGTATGTTGATGTAACGCGAGTGAGATATACTAAAAATACTGTCATTTGATTGGTCAATCGTTTTTCCTTCTCGGTACGCGGTAGAAGGAGAGAAAATTCTCGCTTGGGCACATTAGGGCTTTCAGATTAGTACAAAATTTGACAAGCGACTACTTTTTCGGCTATTCTTGCTTGTCGTGAGGGAGTAATAGACGCCACTGGAAGTTCCAGGAAGTTTCAGAGTAGGGCCCCAGGGGCCCTACTCTCATTGTATCGTCAATATAGTCGATACCGAGAATACGGGGTTTTTGTGCCCCGTGACGTCACATCTCGTGAGACACGAATAATCGCTAATCTCAAAGCCACTTCTAATTTAAGGTATCTAGAATCGCGCCGAGAAGTTTACGATCTACTTATATTAAAAACTGAGTATCTTTCTCACTATCTTTCTTTCTAACTATCTTTCTATCTTTCTATGTCACGCTTCTTTCTCCTGAACGCCAATGAACTGAAAGTCGAACCAGATACCGATAGATAGGTAATTTTTCAAGCTTCTTTAGTTTCAATTGATATAATTATACGATTTTAATTAGTGAAGATATCAATTAATAAGTAGTCAAGTTTAAAGCGATTAAGCCTAATAAATGATTAAATATGAAATCCATTCTTGCAAACCGTCGTTGCTATGAAACGGTGATAACAATGATAATGAGAATTTTGAATGAAGGCTTAACTAAATCAAACACGAAACTCATAAGCGGACCACTTACGTAGAATTTTTATCGCTAGCTACTGGTAATATTTTGAAACATTTATTTGTTGAAGAGCCATCTACTTATATTAAAAACTGAGTATCTTTCTAACCATCTTTCTAACTATCTTTCTTTCTAACTATCTTTCTATGTCACGCTTCTTTCTCCTGAACGCCAATGAACTGAAAGTCGAACCAGGTACCGATAGATAGGTAATTTTTCAAGCTTCATTAGTTTCAATCTATATAATTATACGATTTTAATTAGCGAAGATATCAATTAATAAGTAGTCAAGTTTAAAGCGATTAAGCCTAATAAATGATTAAATATGAAATCCATTCTTGCAGTGCAAAACGTGGTTGCCATGCCATGAAACAATAATAAAAATGAAAATGAGAATTTTGAATGAAGGTTTAACTAAATCAAACACGAAACTCATAAGCGGGCGACTTACATAGTATTTTTATCGCTAGCTACTTGTAATATTTTGAAACATTCATTTGTTGAAGAGCCATCTACTTATATTAAAAACTGAGCATCAATGTCTGCTTTTTCTCCTTTGAGCGAGCTGAACCAAGGGCGGATCCAGCTTCTGGTTAAGGAGGGGGTCATTTTCGGAAAGGGGGGGTCAAAGTGCAATTTTTGTGCAAAAATGGGGTGGTTTGGCAGTTTTTTCGTAAAATAAGTCCCAAAAATGCAATTTTTTGCTATATTTGGTCGGTTAAGGGGGGGGGGTCATGATCCCCATGACCCCACTCTGGATCCGCGCCTGAGCTGAACTTACTGAAACTTTCCTCACCATCTTGAAGGCGCGAAGCATCTCAATAATTCGAATGATTTTTTTTATACAGGAAAAAAGTAAAGGCGTGAAGCGCCTGTTAGCGAGCCGCCTTGGCGGGGAGTAGTTTCTTGACCTTTTCCTCACTACTTTCAGGGCACGAAGTGCCCGTGCAACGCCGGGCCACGTTCGTGGTACGTCTTGAAATCGAATGAACATTAAATTATATCAAATAAAACTTCAGAATGAGGTAAAAGTTAGAGAGGGGGGACGTTATGCATCAACATGCCGCAGGAAGCTAATCTAGCTGCCCTGGCAGCTAGTCTACTTATATTAAAAACTGAGTATCTATGTCTGCTTTTTTTCTTTGAGCGACCTGAACTTACTGAAACTTTCCTCACCATCTTGAAGGCGTGAAGCATCTCAATAATTCGAATGATTTTTTTATATAGGAAAAAAGTAAAGGCGTGAAGCGCCTGTAAGCGAGCCGCCTTGGCGGGGAGTAGTTTCTTTAAATTTTTTTCTCACTACTTTCAGGGCACGAAGTGCCCGTGCAACGCCGGGCCACGTGCGTGGTATGTCTTGAAATCGAATGAACATTAAATTATATCAAATAAAACTTCAGAATGAGATAAAAGTTAGAGAGGGGGGACGTTATGCATCAGCATGCCGCAGGAAGCTAATCTAGCTGCCCTGGCAGCTAGTAGGGTAAGAAGACGTGAGATGCCTTCCTCGGCAGTGAGAAGCTGTTTGTTTATTCCATGTTTTCTTAACGCGGAGTGTGCCATAATGTTTATAAGTTCTGAAAATGTGGTTTAGTATGTTTTTACATTGAGAGTCAAGATTTTTTCTTTATTTTAAGTTTGAATTTGGGAAAGGCATCCATTTATCGGCAATAATTAGAACTCTGCAACTTTGCCAACTATCTATAATCATCTTATTTTACTGAGAATTTGGCCAAAATTTTGCAAATTGAAATTACTTTAAGGTATGCCCAAAACTTGAATTTATATATTTACTTAATCAGGGTGTCGATCTAACCCAAGGAGGAGGGATACATTTCCTTTAATAAAATGAGCTCTTTACTCAAATTCTATATTCTACCATGGGATGGGGGGGATTTCGTTTTTATCGTATCGTATTTAAGTTTAATTTTTCCTCACAGAATAATTGAATAATCGTTTTTCAAGTCTTAAAATGATAGCAAAAGCATAAAACATGAATTTGTTTCTTTCAATTCTCAAACATTCGGTGTTTTAAATGAATTTTGGAAAAAAGATCCGCAGTCATGCGATTTAGGATCTGCAGTTTTCTCTTATGCATTGCCCCAAAAATAGGGACTTGTACTTAATATTTAGAGAGTGAATATATATATCTTATTGCGAAAAAGCCAAAATAGCGTGAAAAGCAAAATTGAGTCTGTCAAAATCATTGCAAAAAGTGCGCAGTAATTTTAATACATTGAGATGAATTCGTTTAAAGTATTTCGACACTTTACTTCGCTTACGCTTGTGTCCTCGTATGTATTGAAAAGATGTACTAATTGCGATTTAAAATTCTAATATTTTTAAATTCCCGCAGCACAACGTCTTAATCAGCCCGAATGCTTTTAACATTTGGCTCTCGAATCTTTTTGCCATCTATTTCGGAGGCTAAGTTAAAGCAAAATGCACGCGCGAATGTTGATGTAACGCGAGTGAGATATAGTGTCATTTGATTGGTCAATTGTTTTTCCATCTCGATACGCGGTAGAAGGAGAGAAGATTCTCGCTTGGGCACATTTAGGGCTTTCAGAGTAGCACAAAATTTGACAAGTGACTACTTTTTCGGCTGTTCTTGCTTGTCGTGAGGGAGTAATAGACGTTACTGGAAGTTCCAGGAAGTTAGAGT
>JAXGGA010025828.1:0-10119 GCA_038373865.1 Uloborus plumipes
CGAAATCTGATAAGCATGCACTGCGTTTTTTCCCTTCTAAAACGAATATTTTCTACGTAAATTGCAATCCGATAGAAGGAATGATAGAGTGATTGATACTTTCTCTAACTTTTCTGTTGGTTCCTTGGGGCTACACAATATTATTTTTTAAAAAGTAATACTTCAAATATTTCGTTTATTTTTGTTTGATAAAAAAAAATAAACATGTTTTGTGTTGGTATTTTCTTATTTTATGTTTGTTTTTGCTCATTCATTTTTTCTAATGTAGTTAACTATTCTTGAACAACGTGGGCCTCTTTTTTTTTTAAGATTGTGCTTTTCTACAAGAATGCCGAATGTTTAGTTAGAATATTTTAAGATTTTTTTAATGCCAATTTATATTTCAGAGCATTAATCTATTTTGTCTTTTTATAAAACACAAAAACAATTAAATTAAAAATTAAATAAATCAAACTGTATTAAATGCTTTATTTTTTTCCAAAACTTGGAACATGATGATGTATGCCTTTTTTTTTCTTTTTTCGCTGCATATTTTATTCAAAATATTAGCGGTTAATTGACTTAACAAATATATGTATTCCTAATTTTATGATTTTTTTTAAATTACTGTTTTGTGTTTAAAACAATTAGTAATTGTAAGGTTAATGCAATGTAATACAAGATTTAAAAAAAAAATGTCATCCGAGTGTTTACTTAAAAACAAAAAAAAAGCAAAATAAATCGTTCCAAAAACATGATCAAAACTAGCTGTCGTGGCCGTCACGAAACTTTCTTCTATATCTATCTTATGAATTCCAGTTAAAAAATAAAATACGTACTCGCCCGAATAATTGGAAACAGCTCCAATTTCCCAATTATCGTAATAACCCTGCAAATGCAGAATCAATGAGCGAAATTGGAAATCATTGCAAAAGCCTTGTTTAGATTAATTGCAAACATTTTATTTGTTAGTAAAAAGAAATTGGCAACAGTTAAAAATTTCAAATCATTGAAAGTTTTCAGCTGTTTTGATAATTAAATAGCGTGAAAGCGATTTTTTAATGAATTGATTTTTCGTTGACTAAGCGCAAAAATCACCCCACCCTCCCCCTGGGGCGATTGGCGCCAAAATTTAATCGATGCTTGCTTCCTTATTGGGTTAGTGTTATTCCAAATTTCATTCAAATCTCAGCAATATTTCTCGAGATACAGTAGGTGCAATGACAAAATAAGCACTTTTGATTGCTCCACCCCCCTTTGAGATATTGACACACAAATTGAATCAGCGATTGTACTCAATAGGGTCTACCTATGGACCAATTTTCGTTTGATTCCGCCTGTTACTTCCTGAGATATAGCAATCACCCCCGCGCAGAACACGTGCGATTTCTCCACCCCCCTTCAAGATACTGACACACAAATTGAATCAGCACCTGTACTCTATAGGGTCTACCTATGGACCAATTTTCGTTTGATTCCGCCGGTTACTTCCTGAGATATAGCAATCACCCACGCGCAGAACACGTGCGATTGCTCCACCCCCCTTGGAGGAATTCGCTAAACAAAGTCAGGTGCACCAGTTCACATGGTGGTACATATGTGAAAAAATTTTTGTTCGATTTCATGCAGTAGTTTTTGCTCTAGCGCGGCCACAAAAACTGGTCACACACATACAGACTCACACACACACAGACACACACACAGACAGACATTTTCCAAAAATGGTCGAAATGGACTCAGCGCACCTCAAAACGTGCAAATCCGTCAAAATTCGACATTCGAAAATTTTCACGAAACCAATACTTTCTTCTATATAATAGATATAGAAGAAAGTAATAATGGCTAATATTTTTCAAAATTTGTGCAATGAATGATAAATATGTTTTTTTTTTTGTTTCTTTTTTTATTTTTTTCTTTTTTTCTTTTTCGCTGCATCTTTTGTACAAAAAATATTGCGGTTAGTTGACTTTAAGAGAAACTTATACATAAAAAAAATATTAACAATGTCTGAGTGATTCTTCTCATAATCTTACATTAAAATTTCCTTGATTGTGATAAAAATATTAGTAAGTAGCAAATTAAAATTACTTTTGTATTTCTGCTATAATGTAACTTCCATTCGTTGCGTAAAAAATCTGTGCTTGTTTATCTTTAGTCGAGAATTTATATTTGCTTACCATACGATTACCGAATATTACATTATATTTCGCCGAACTAAACATTCAGTTTGTCTGCCGAATCTGCAGTGTACCGAATACCAATTGAATATTCGGTATATCCCTATTAAAAGTACAGCATCATGCTTTTTGTTGTCAGGCTTTTTGAGGTACTAAAACGTTTTATTCCATTGATTTAAATGTAACTACTTATATACTATAAAAAAATACGCTGCAAGGTTTCTTGACACTGGCGTGTGACGTCAGCGTGACGTCAGCCAATGAAAAACGAGCTAGATAAAACGTCATAGCCTACTTGGCGAATTAGAGGAGATCCTTAACTGCTTCTGAGCTCTTATTGGCTCCGCGCGTAGTGACGTTTAATGTCAAGTAGAGTTGCTTTCTGCTATAGTAAGGTTTTATTTTCAAATGTAGTTTCTCCTTTCAGACAATGATAGCATTGGATTAACTTTTCAATGACTAACTGAATTATGTTCCTAGTAACTCCTTTCAGGCAATGATAGTATTGCATGAAATTTTCAAAGATAAAATTGAATTATGTGATGTGTCACTCATGTTATTTTAGAACTGAAGTAAACAATTATGTAAGTATTGGACATCAAATCAGGTAAACACTATAAATTATTTAACAGATAGTAACTCAAAAAAGTTTTGTTTTCTATTGCCTGCTCTTAAAGTAAATACTTATATTCTATTTTTGTTGACAGAATAAAATGCGCTCGTGTTTAAGGCTAATATTTTTTTGTTGCATATTTGGTTTGTGCTTTCGAAACAACTGAATATAATAAATATGAAAAAAACTTCTCACATTACAAGTCCACTGTAACAGACGTATCAGTTTTGCAAAGAAAAGCCTATAAAGACTTCAAGCATGTTAAATCCTTGTTTATTGAATAAATTTTATGAAGAAAATGCACTCTACTTCTACCTAACGAAATTAAATGTTGAGGATTTTTAGAAACAATATTTAAGTAATATATTACTTAGTCAGTAGTTTACGTAGTTCGCAAGATAAGTCCGTTGCTGTGCCAAGAAAAAGTTACATAAGTATTGCTTCTAGAAAACTTGAAACTTTAATCGTATTGTATAGAAGTAGAGTTCGCGTTCTTTCCAAAATTTTTGCAACAAAACACGGATCAAATATGTTTTGAATCTTTGTAAGATGTTTTGTGCAGAAACTGATGAATTTGTTGAAATGAAATTGCTCTTATATGATATTTTTTATGTTTTGTAAAGTATAAAAACATTATACAGTGAACTCTCACTTATACACCGCCTCATTTATGCGCATTTTTCACTTATACGACGATTTTGCATTGTCCTAGCACATTCCATAGCAAAATAATGGTAGTATCATTCGTTTATGCGTCGCTCTAAAGATAAATATTCCCCTTATGCGCCGAATTTTCCCTAAAATGTAAGAAATTTACTTCATTTTCTTTAAAAAATAAGCATTTTTCTTCACTTTCCTTTTTAATCTTTCGCCTTCATTGCTTACAGAAAGCATTTTTCCGTATGAACGAGAGTTTGGAGAGGAACAATTACCTATTATGGATCGTTTTAAAGGGAACAGTTTGTAATTATGTAGGCTACAATTTTTGTTTTCTCTTTGTCATTGTGGTTACGTTACAGTAATTGCCAACAATACAGTAATATGCCCCTTGTCTATAGAAAGTCTTATTCATTCTCTCATTAGAACCTGTGTTGCGTTTTAGTCCTTTAAATAGGCTTGTTCACTTATATGTCTCTCTCACTTATACGCTTTTTTCTGTTGGTCCCTTGGGCCGACGTATAAGTGAGAGTTCACTGTAGTTCAATATAATAAAATCTTCTAGTGTGTTGGGATATTTTATTCTGGTTCGGGAAGAATAAAACTATGGTAATTCAGTATTTAAATAAAAACTTCGTTTTTAAATTAATATTTGTTACTGATTTTGTAAGGACAAAAGTACTGTAATTCAGTGTAATGAAAACTTTTCTTGTGCAACTATTTTTGTCCACTTTGAAAAGAATGAAACTAGAAGCATTTAGTGTGATAATTTTTTTAAATAATAAATGGGTGCCCCATGGAACCAAATGGCTCTTTCAAGGATGCCATAGGGAGTCGAGTGGCACCCTTCAGGAGGTGCCGCTGATGCTACAACAATTCACCCTTCAAAGTTCCTAATGCAACCTGTAGTTTAACCAGTGAAAGGTGTTGGTCTTCTAACAGTGTAAGGTACGCCTTGATAACGGGTGCTGACCCACGGTGGCTCAGTCGGCGTATTTTTGAGATGTAGATAATCGTAGCGCCTATGTCGTATGGTTATGCAGCGTGTAGTAGATACCTTGTGTATTTGTTTGGCCTTGAATGCACCCGGGAAAATGAAAATCCTAGTTCAGTCTCTCATCAAAGAGAGCACTGCCAGCGTCACCCAGTGGAAACTGTGCATCAAAATGTTCGTGACATTTGCTCTTTAATGATGGCACATAATACAGGATACATTTTAAGATATCACACTAGTTATGTAAATGGTTAGTAACCAAATAAACAAGCCTACCATTGGCAAAAAAATATTATTATATAAATAACTTTAAATTTTGGCAAAGAATTTACAAGAAACCCCTACTTGGGACCATCAATGGGTTCTGGAGGTTTTCGCTTTCAACTCTTTCCTCCTTTCAGTTGTGCCATTGTTTTACATATTACACTAATCAAACTCGTACATTGCGAAACATATTTAATAGATCCGTCTTTCGACATTCTTCTTCAACAATAAATTCAGTGTACATCAATATCATTCGTGAGCAAGCATAGTTTTCAATATGTGTGCCAACTGTTTATCCATCAGTATCGTCCGTCGCAGCATCCTAACTTCCTGTCAGAATCCCTAATAACCTACTTTTAATATCGGCTGTTCATTGAAATGTTTCGAAATAGCCTCTAAGCTGCTGGCATCCAATTTCCATTTAGCTGCAGCGAAAGCCCGTATTCGCCATTTTATTGAAAATAAGTTTTCCCGGGTGAAAGTGGCGCACAAAGTCTTTCTGGATATTATGCTTATTAAAGATCATCCTTCTTTCTTAAAGAATTTGAATTTGGACTTTATGGGTTCTCCTTAGACTTGCGATTTTTTAACGGGATATTTTATTTGAATAGAAATGGGGCAGCATTAAATATATTTTACGGGAATAGATTTCCGATTTTAAAAGGAGACGTTTCTACTGAGTATTTGAGCTGACTTTGAAAAAAGAGCTTTTGAAATACTTGATGAACTTAGATAGTCTAATTTAATATATAGCTTAGTTTTTTAAAGGAATTTAACAACCTTTATTACCAAAAAATTGACTGTCTAAATTAAAGTTACGAGAATTTGGATTGCATTTTCTTTTAGTATTAAACAGCAAACATTCTCATGAAACATGCATTTCACAAAAAAAATAATGATAATAATAATAATAATAACAATCAATTAACCTTTTTGTTATTCAAAATCGAATTGGAAAGTGTAACATCTGAATTAGGGATGCACCGATTAATCAGCAGTACCGATTAATCGGCTATAATTGGCCACTTTGCCGATTATTAATAATCGGCAAAATCGGGCCGATTAATCGGCCAAAAAATATTTTTTTTTAATTTTATTCTTAAAGTATACTTTTACTAAGAAACTACGATAAATAATTTTATTAACAGTAATAATAATGCTCACAGTTAATATAAAGTTTTTAATAAACTAATTCTCCTACTTTGAATAAATATACATAGACAATGTGGCGACATTTTTCATGTAGCGACAGTTTCCTCCTTAGTAAAGTGTTTTACATAATCTCTAATTTTCTCAAAGAATAAAAGTCTTGAATTAGATTGCTACTAATTACTAAAAAAATTAAATTAAAAGTACTCCTAAGTTGGAGTTCAGACTCCTTTACCCTTTTTCTGAATTTTTATGTCCAATTAACGTAATTAACAATGTGTTAATGTAATGTTATTGACAATAATATGAAAATTGATTCTAAGAAATTTGATAAAATATTGAAATTTTTTTTTGAAAATTGGGAAAATGGAAAAAAAATCTTCTCTTGGAAATAAATTACTTACTATTTCTAAACTCAGAATTGTATAAGAGAGAAAAAACAGTAATGGCAAAATTGGTAGTATTAAAAACAATCATCCTTATCGTTAATCGGCTCAGCCGATTAATCGGTAATCGGTAATCGGCCAATTTGCTTATCGATGCATCCCTAATCTGAATGGAAGAAGCGATTTAACTGCGTTTTAAATGTTTCACTAGATTTCTTTTTTTTTAAGAAGTTGGAAAATGAATAGAAAAATCCTGGGAACCGATTTAAATAATATATATATTTACTTGTTGCTGTAATATTTTATACGAAAATAGTAAGTTGAAACTCTTGTTTGTAAAAGTTTACTTTCGATTTATGATATATATGCATTGAAATAACTCTGATAGTATCGTTAACAGGCCTGATTCGAAGTCTGTTGTATTACTAATCATAACAATTATTTTTAAATAAGTTGAAGAAAAAAGATCTGTTAATCCAAATATTATTTCATTATAAGTAATTCAGATATCAATACATTTTAGAAATTTTTTTGCCAAGAGTGAACTGATCTGATAATAATGAGACAAAAATATAATTACCAAAAAATGTCGTTGCAAGCTTTTTACTCAGTCAAATTGCGTTTATTTAATGTTTTGGTTATTTTAAATTTTAAAAATATTAAAAGAAAAAAAAACAGTTTACTTCACTGCGTCGGAA
This sequence comes from Uloborus plumipes, assembly GCA_038373865.1. Taxonomy (NCBI): domain Eukaryota; kingdom Metazoa; phylum Arthropoda; class Arachnida; order Araneae; family Uloboridae; genus Uloborus; species Uloborus plumipes. The sequence continues at coordinate 6,918 of JAXGGA010025828.1, forward strand.
GTGGGACTAAAGCAATAATAGACTCACAGTTGACATTTTAGGAATTTTCAAAAATATGCCTTTTTTTCAGCGCTAATAGAAAATGTATAAATAAATTTTCAAACTCTTATCGACTTGTAATTTATAATGAGGTTTGACTTTTTCCGTAGTCTCTAACCTTACGATTTCCAACGGTTCAAAAAACTATTTTCAAAATAATGAAACAAAAAACTCTTTTCGTGAGTTATTTCTGCGGCAAAAGCTCTTTCAAATGAAGTCATTAATCATTCAAGTCAAAAAAGGAAACATGGAGTCTGAATCATTATACAAATCAAAAAAGGAAATTTGGAGTTGAAGTTACCTGCTGGGTCATTTTTTCAGCGGGATTTTTATTTAGAAATTAAATGATTGCGATTATGAGCAAATAAGGAGCCACAGAATGACACATTTCTCTATCTCAAAACTCTGTTTCCAACTTTGTATTTTACAATGTTTACTAACTTAATTTTTGTTGACTATGCTTTAGCAACACTTTTTGGACACAATGAGCGTTTCATTGTGTTTTCCTTTTCTTCTTTTTAACTTGTACGGAAAGTTAAGACTGAAAACCATTTTTAAAAATTGATCTTCATCTTTTCTCTGAACTCTTGTATTTTAAAAAGTTACACGTCAGGGCTGTTGAGTTTATAAGGGTAAATTACTTTTTCACCTACAACTCCAAGAACTTTCTTGCCTTTGACTCTGAATCCATTGTTCCAAAATCAGTCCAACTCCGACTCCGCAGACATGGCAGAAATAAATCGGGGAAGAGAAAATGACCGACTCCGACTTGTGGAAGTCTTGGACTCCCAAGTCCGACTTTTTTTCCCGAAATTAGTTCAAATTCACAGCCCTAGTTACAGTAGTATCAAGCACCTGATGTAGTTTTTAAAGAAACTACAAGATAAATCAATTACTCCCTCACAGTTTTGTATGACATCCTTAAGTTTCCATCCCATCCATTCCCCGCTCAATATATAATTATGCAAATTTACCCCAAAGTGCAAATATTTATTTAGCTTTTCATAACCGCTCGGCTTTCGGGAGCTCAAGAGGTTTATTTTCGTCTGGTACTCGTCATTAAGCCAGCGCCATCTGCAGTTCTTCCGCCACGTGCAAATTTCTGCAAGGGCAGCGAGTACACAATGTCGTCATTAATCTGCAGTTAGGATGACGGTACAAAAACAAAGCGATCGGGGGCCGCCATTCCCGGGGACAGTGGTGCAAGTCCAATTGAAACTTAATGTAGCGAGCATCGAAATGGGGGATTATAGCAGATTAATGTGCGAAGCTGCCATCTTTCACTTTTTAAAAATATAATCCCGGAAATTGTCTCCACATGTTTTGTTAGAATCAGGAAACAAGCTAATTCTTCTATTTAATCAAGCTGTGTTTCCACTTGTCTAAACAAAAGAGTACGTTGCGGAGGTTTCTTTTTTTTTTTTGCCTAATAAATAAGAAACAAGGACGATGTGATGCAGTTAGGCTTAGGAGTTGACATGTTATTATTATTTAATCTCAATGCAAAACTAAGCATGGTACTGTGGTAAATTAGTGCCGAGACTATTTTTTTACGGAAAAGTTCAGATTAAAACTTGCATTTGTTTATGATGAATTCGAATTTTCATAAGTAAGGTAACGGCAAAGTTTTTTTCTTTTTAATTTAAATGCTTTTTGTTCTTTCCGACTGTTTATGCTGTACATGTATAAGAAAATTACTCCGTATTTCTGATATATATTTTCATGATTTTAGCCCTCTAGTTTTTTTTTTTTTTTTTACTATAAGCATTATACAAAAATAACATTATCTAAGCGCAATGTTTAAAAATTTAAATCTTATTGCATAAAGCAATCATCAAAAAAAAAGTAAAGAAATGTGTCAGATTATAAAAATGAAAACAATCAAAACTAAAAAAAAAATTTTCGTACCACCTCCGCCGCATCTGCGCATGCGCCGTCTCTTCGGACTTTTTCGAAATAGGGGGAAAAGCAACGATGAAGTAGTGAGCGAACAAAAGCTGAAGGCATCGGGTAGTACGCATCCAAAACCTATCTCCCCTTTTTCAGATGGAAGCGCCCGTGGCTGCCAGGCGCACAAAACGCAAACAGACAGCACATTTCAAAAAAGTAAAATCATCTGAAAAAAAAAAAAACAGAATAAAAAATGTAGCTGTATACTGATTATATTTCATTTTAAATAAAAATGCTTTTACCTCTTGAACGATATTGGTCACTAAATATTTCTTGCGAGCTTCAAAAATTCTGCTTCCGTATTCTCAATTCAAATAAACTGCAAGAGGCACTGCAGTATCAGCTAATGGTTGTTAAAAGAGGTAAAACCGAGATAGATTCATTAACATATTGGATTATGACCTGTCCAATGCAACATCTGCATTATCCGAGCAAAATTGAAATGTTTTATCTTCTTGGCAAATTTAGATATCTTACTCTAGCTCTAAAACTGCAAATAATGAAGAACACCTAGACTTTAAATTTGAGAACGCTAAGCACTCTTGAATGAAGTGTATTATTAAAACATATTTTTAGTATCCAAGCAAATACTCGTGTAAAGTAAGGGCTTTACAACCTTAATAATAGTTTTTATTGAAAATAAAGCACGGAATCAATACCCAAGAATATAGTACAGACAAGCCAGCTTAATAGAATATCGGTTAAAAGAAGTCCCCGCTTAATAAAATACATTTTCAATGTACCAAACTGTTGTAATGCATTATTTTGATCCCGGATAATCTTATATCTCTCTTATTCGAATATTATGTCGTGGCAAAATGGCTATTCCATTAAGCGGGCTTGACTGTATTTAAAAATTATAACAAAAACGAAATTCAAAGTATTAATGATTAAAACTGAAGAATCCGCCTGCTTAGATTTACATGGCTTAGATGATTTAATATTTTGCTTTGTTTTAGTGTGTGCATACTCAAAAATATAAAACTCATAAAACTCTTGAAAACAGAGCAAACTTCTTCACATGATTTAGGCGTACTTTTTATCTTTCCAAAAATAAACAACATTATCAGATTTAAAAGTTCACCTTCCTTCAGGTTTTGAGCACTTTTGGAGATAAGATTCTGAATTCTGTTTTTACTGCTGCTTATCTCTCGAAAAAGAAAAGGAAAAAAAATGTGAATTCGGCTTCGAAGCATCCAACTAAAGATTTTTT
>JAXGGA010025829.1:0-10119 GCA_038373865.1 Uloborus plumipes
AGAATCTGGAGCTAGCTTCAATTTCTTGCCAAGTCTTGAAATTTGGCTCATTTTTGGCCGACTTTAAGACCCCTTATCTCGAAAACGAGGGGACGAGGGCACTTGATCTTTGGGTCAAAGACATGTCTCAGTATGTTCTTTCGAATGGTACCATTTTTAACTTTTTTCATTATTACTTAAGTCGAGTACTTTCCTGGTAAGAGGGCATTCGGCATCAATTCACTCTGTACTCCACTTCAGTTAACTATACCAATATTTTTTAACCCTAAAAGATAGGATAAACATCACTTTTTACAGCAGAAACAACATGCTAATAAACGTAAACAAACATTTGGGAGGTCCTTTTTCAGCGCTCTCTAGCGGGCAAATCTTTACCATTGATGTTTTGAGTAATGAAGAAGCCTGTATAAAACGCTATCTAGTGTAGCCTTGGTATTAGTGTTGTTCCTCTCCCGTATGCACAAAATTTGATTGATTACTCATTTGGGTTGTTTGTAAATTTTCGCATACGGTCATCCAGCCATTTGTTAAATTTAACATTGTTGAATATGTACAAAGGAATGACGTATTTAGAATAAGGAATAGTATTTAACAAAGGAATGACGTATTTAGAATAAGGAATAGTATTTAGCAAAGGAATGACGTATTGACGTTAAAGAATTCCAACTCAAATTCGCGCCTATATCGCGACCCTTTTCCTCTGAACTCCCTCAAAAGAAGCAAACATTGTCAAAGTCACAGATCATCTAATTAGAGTCACACTAACAAACAGTAATACAAATAAATTCATTTTCAACGAAAGTTCGAGTTACTCGTAATATGCTAATAAATGGATTCTGTAAATGTTGCTTCTTGTTCCTAATAGTGTCGTTGCGGAGAAAACAGCTTGCCCTTGTTACAGTAAGCATGCTGTTACAGGCGAGACCTTTCCCCTTCAATTCCCGCCCAGGGCCGGATCACTAAATAGGCAATGTAGGCAGTTGCCTATGGGCCCCGGGGTTCTAAAGGGGCCCCGAGAAATCCTGAAGATAACCTTTTTTAACTTTAGGTGGCACTGAGCTAAACAGTAAGAGCATTATTTGATGCAATATGCGAATAGAACTTAAGTAAACGTTCATACTTTCATCCAAACTGCTTTCTCATCACTAGGGCATAATTTCTACCAAAAGAGGTGCAAGAGCTCAAAAGTACCCACAACTTATTTTAACGCGAGAATAACATGCATTTTACCTAAAATATTAAATTTCGTTTTTGCGGGAGCTTTACTCCCTATGTAAATTAAGCCTTGCTCACCATTAACAATATCTATACCTGTATCTATGACAAAATCGATCATTATGATTGATTATGTATTCCAAAATAACAATTTTAAATGACCAGCGGGTGACCGAGCTCCGCTCGAGGAAAACAGGTATCGAAGCTAACTCGAAGATTTAAATTTTCAATTGTGATTTATCAAAACAATACATGCCATAAGAAAATTTGTGAAACCATTGGTGAAAAGATAACCGGTTAAAGTGCACCATTGTAAACTATTCTAAACAAAGTTAGAGTTTGGAAAGGGAACTATTCTATGCAAAGATTAAGTTTGAAAAGTCATAGGAAATAAAATGTAATTGATAATAAAAAAAAAACTATAATTAAAGAAATGGTACAAAGTGAGCAGTGTAAAGATTGAAGTGTGTTGAAGTTCAATATTTTTGACAAATTTATTTAGAAAAACCAAACCTCGTGAATCCTCGTGGCCAAAAACCCCAGACCCCCAAGTTTACCGGAGTTAATTAATTCTGGGGTGATTTTCGACTTGGCAACCATTCCTCGTATTACCCCTAACGTGTACCAGGGGACCGAGCCCGCTCGGTTAAAAAAAAAGGGGTCTGTAAACTCGTGTTTTTTTCTAAAGTGCGAAGTACTTATTTAGATAAACTTGAAAAGCATTTTTGAGCCTTTGGTTGCAATTACGCATTCAAAACAGCCGTAATTTATTTTAAGAAACACAACCCTATTTAATCCATGCTCACCGTAAAATCACACCTAATTTAATTTCATTTGGCGCCGAAGGATTTGATGCGGGAGGATTTGATGCGAATGGATGCAGAGTCTCTGTTCTTCAGTACGCATTTGGTTCCAGTTGGTTTTGACTTTCACTTCACTTCACACTCCAGGTCCCCCCCCCCCCGTACATACCACAACTCGCTTTTTAACCGGGATGGGGCCCTGAAGAGCCCTCTGTTCATTTTTAACCAGGCCCAAGGGCCGAGTAAACCCTTGGCCCAGCACACCCCAGAGGTTTCGTTTCACTTGGAGGATTTTGTGACCACGAACATTTTAACGTCCCCCAGCAACCATTAATGAAGGCGGTGGATCTTTGATCGGCGGCTCGATCGACCCGAGACCCTCCGGTTACGAGTCCGACGACTAACCGATTGGACAACAGCGGCCTCAGGTCCCTATTTTGACGAGCCGACGCATCAAGATTACCACTTAGGATCCAGCGCGTTTGTGAGGATTGTCTTTTCTGGCCAGTTATCGCTTTTTGGTAACTTTTTACGTAAATTAACAAAGCTTGGCAATGTCCCGAAACTTTGCTCTGGTAACCCTAATTCCTCAACAATGAAAAATGAAAGTGAAAGTTAATAAGTTGGATCCAAAGTGGTGAAACTTAAGCTTGATGCGTCGGCCTGTCTATATAGCGGCTCTACCGCTGCCCATACCCAATTCTAACTTTATTTTGATCGATCTCTTTTAAATTTCAAACCAATAGCAATTCTAACATGTTGCCAAAAATTATTTGTTAAATACCATAAAAACATAAATTTACGCTGATGTGATTAAATATGAAATTCATTGTTAAAACGTGGTTGCTATGAAACAGTATAACAATAAGAGTTATCATAAAGAAAATGGCGTAGTAAGAAATCTTCTCAAACTTTTAATGAATCCGATCTGTAACTCCGAACTTTTCGACCGTAGCGCTTCAAAACCGGTGCCAATCGATTCCCCGTGGCCAAAAACCCCAGACCCCCAAGTTTACCGGAGTTTATTAATTCCGGGGCGATTTTCGACTTGACAAACATCTCTCGTATTATAGTATAGGATTAAAATATATTTGCACAACATATATATCAGTTATTTAAAATCTCATTTATCAAATCCATATGGTGAAAGGGCCCCCTCATTCCGAATGCCTATGGGCCCCCAAATCTTTAATCCGGCCCTGTTCCCGCCTGTCTCTTAACTTTCTTGAAGTAGGGGAATATGGGAAAAAGTAGGCGCGGATCCACGGAGGGGAAACTGCAGGATCCCCCCTCCCCCCCAAATACCAAGGTTTCTAAACATTTTCAGAACAAAGCACAGGAAAATTCTTCGGTTTTTCAGAATTTGAACTTGACGAAAGGATCCAGGGAAAACGGGAAAACAATAGTAGAAGTAGATTCACGGAGGAGAAACTGGGAAAATGCCCCCCCCCCCCACAACCCCACACAAATACAAATTGTACAAAAACACAGCACGGGTAAATTTTTCCGTTTTTCAGAACTTGAACTTGAAAAAAACAGCCCGGAAAAGTGGGGAAACAGTAGTGTTTTTTTTCTCTATTTTATTCTAATGATTTTGTCCCTTTTTACCCGACTACGGCAAAGCCTAAAGGAAGGGTTATGTTTTTAGCAGTCTGGCTATGTTTGTGGTTAAGGATGTTCCACCGTGGCTCTTAAACTATTCATTCGATTTTGATGAATGAGGTGCCAATCGATTCGTTTTCGAATCTCGAGTGTCATAGGCTACTTTTTACTAGAATTTAACGAGAGGAAAGATCGATTATTCCTAGACAAGCACCGATTTTTAACCGATAGTTTCGTATCTTAGTGTGTTTTAGTTCAAAAAAAGTCGCAACCAACAATGAATTTCCAGTTTAAGGCTGACCTAGATTTTAGCATGAAACATATAACGTTTCATACTTTTTTGTTATGTACATTTAATTTTGTAATGTATATTCATTTGCTAATATAAAGTGGAGTAAAATAAAAAAGTTTTAAGAGCCTGTAACCCGACTACAAAAAAGCTCTAAAAAGTCAGAAATAATAACAAGTTTAAAAAACTATAACCCGACTACAAAGAAAAAAAAAGAAGCACTGAAAGGTAAGAAACAAGGTAGGTGCTATTTAATATCATCGTCTTATTAAATAAAACCAGACGTTTGATATCTTAGCTATACCTGTTTATTTAGTTCTACGACTTGAACCCTCTGTAAGTTCCACATTAACAACATAATTCAATTCAAATGCTGTAGTCGTGCATTGTCAACTACAGAAAGCAAGCATTTAAACTTGATACACAAGCAAACATATTAGTTTGATCTATATGTATACAAGAATGCTAAATTAGGTTATAATGTTATTCTATCAAATTGTTTTTCTGTAGCAAAATAGTAATGAAGATGAATAACGTAATGATTTTGTCCCTTTTTACGTTTTCATCTTCATTACTATTTTAAAAAGAATAAAAATTGTATATTTTTATTTTTCTCAGGAACACCATGAATGTACTCGTAATAAAAATGCCTGCATACGTCTGTTACTGCTTCCACCAGAAGTGTAGTAACTTCCTCTCTTGAAAGTTCCATCGTGTCGTTTAGGTCGTAGCAAGTAAAGCAAACTAAAAAAAAACAAGCGAATAAAATAATATAATGATTAAAATAATAATTTAGAAACATTCAATCTCATTAAAGGTTATATTAAAATGTAAAATATACCGTCACAACTTTTATTATTTTCTCCTCAACCTCGATTCAGTCATAATAACCGAATTCAGTGGCGTAGCTGGGGGGGGGACAAAAGGTCATACCTCCCTGAAGAACCAAAATTATATGCATGAACACATACATACAGATGGGCCTAAAATTGCATTTTTCGACCTTCGAGTTCGAAAATTTTCAGGTGACAACCCCCATGTAAAAATTTCTCACTACGCCACTGCCCTTAAGTAACCAAGAAACCACACGAGTAGTGTAATTCTAAAAAAAGTTGAAATACGTAGGTGGCAATCGAAGGAGCATATTGAGACTATTTTTTCCGTGATGAGAAAATTATTTGCTCTCGTGTCCTTATTATCGAGATATAAGTTCTTAATTTTTGCCGAAATTTTAAGAAAAAAGCCAATTTCAAGGCTTGACGAGAAAAGGAAGATATCTTAAGACTTCAGCGCCGGCATGCATCAAGATATCTATCTGCAAAGCGTGTGAAAAGCTGTGTTCCATTTCTCTCTTAAACTCGCTAAATTTGGTGACTTTTGTTGAAATTTTGGCATTCCTTACGACCTTATATTTCGATAATAGGGAGAAGAGGGCAAATAAGTTGGTGCATCCAGAAACATGTTTTACTGTTCTCTTTTAATTGCTACTTTTTTATTTTGTTTTATTTTTTTCCTAATTGCAGTATAGCATGTTTTCCTGGTAAGAAGCGATCACAGTTACAGATGGATACTTTTTCAAAATAATTAAATTTTAAAATTTTTATGTAAAAAATACGGATTATTCTCGATGAATTGTAACTAAAAAAATCTTTTTTTTTTTAAATTTATTTTTGTAGTTACCGTGAAATGGGGTGAATCGGTACACTTTTCAGCTTTGATTGGAAAAAAAGCAGTTAAAAGATTTTTTTTTAATTTGATTTTTTGAGTAGAGCTTTGCCCCCCCCCCCTTTGATATTCCATGCAAATCAAAACGTTTTGAACAGTTATTATTTTTATATATAGGAATTTCGGGGCGTCCCGAATCACCCCGCTCATAGGGGTCAACCGGAACACATGTTAAAATTTTTATTATTTTTTTTCAATTTTACCTGTAATAGATCTCACGAACATGAGTAATATTGATGGGGGATAAGAAGAACAAGTTAGTTATTTTCAAATAAAAGTTTATTTTCTATACCAGTAAACGTTTATGATTTGTCAAAATTCAAAATAATTTTGAACTTATAAAAAATTAAAATTAATTTTAAGAAATGCTTTTTAAATGAAATACAAAGCTTTAACATAAATTGAAGTCACTTATGTCATCCACAAGTATGTACTTGTAATAAAAACTAGCAATTGTGGCTTGGCTTCAGTTTTTTCGTAACATCTTCTGGGATGAACGCTGCATTTTATAGTTTCTTGAAATCTCTGGGTTTCGGGGATTGTCCTGTAAAATTTTCCGACTTATTCATCGCTGTCTGTGTGCTGGACATTTGCTACATAAAGTCTGTATGACTTTCCCCCATGTATTTTAAGTAGAAAGAAGTCTCCTGAAGCAAAAATCTTTTAAAAATCTACAACTTTCTGTCATTCTAAGATCTGGTTACTCACGAGAAGGGATAAACAAATAAGTCCTTGTCCTTGTCTTGACTAGGAAGAATTGGGGTTAGAATCTTGATTTTTCAAAGTTTCCTTTGAATAAGTTTGAATTGGAACAACAGAACTAAGTGTTCCGATTCACCCCGCAAATCCTTATTCTACGACATTAGGAAGAATTTTTAATTTTTATTCCACAAATAAAATATGTTCTCTTCTAATGTGGTACTCTGTTGCTCAGATATATGCATGATAAAAAAATACTATTCTTAGATTTGAAATATAAAGGGGTCTGCACTTACATACAAAGTTTTGCAGACCATGAAAACTTGATGTTTTTAGCGTCCTGCTTGCAGATTTGCGCAGAAGACAATAGTGTTTACAGAATGACAAAAATATTTTTTCTTACTTCTTACAGTATTAACTTTCTAAATAAAATTTACCTGCCAAAAACAACCGACGGTATTTTTATGAAGAATTTCTTTGCATGATCAGGAAGTTTTGTTCCGAATCACCCCGCTGTTCCTATACACCCCATTTTACGGTAGTAGTTATTTAACAAAATAAAAAAGCGTTCAACTTATTTTTAAAAAAAAGGTCTGGTGACTATAAACAACCAATCCCAAAGTTGATCAGGCTTTGGTCGGATGGATCTCAATCAGCAATCTTCTTGATTGAGAAGAAACTAGTCAAATATAAACATTTGGATAAGCACATTGAGTTCTAAATGTACAACAGAAAAAAAAATGTGCTACGCGATTATGTTTTGGTTTTTTCCACCCATGAAAGTTCATAAGTTTCATTCAAAAATTAAATGTAAACATGAAACAGAATTGGCTATCTGGCCCAGCACTAAGTGATTCTATGGATCGCTTCGGAAACCTACATTTTAAAGCTGGCTCCGAACCACTACGACTGAAAACGGAAAAGGTGTAATATCGAATGACTGGACCATGGTCATCTACGAGCTTGCCGGCATATGAGCTCAAACCCAGGGCATGATTAAGACATTACGGGCAGTAGGCCTAATACTTTTTTGGGGCCCCCTGTACTCAGGCTTTACGATTTTAGGCATTGGATAGAACAATTTTAGCTGTTTAGGGCCCTCAAATTGTGAGGGCCCTCGGCCACGGCCTAGTTGGCTTATTCAGTAATCAAGCCCTTCTCAAACCCAAGGAGCACGAGCAAAGTGCTCTGCCGATAGTGATTAAACAAATAAAGTAATCTTTTTCTTCTTCTTTATATTTGTTTTTTAATTTTTGATAGTACTGAAAAGTTAGTCTTTGTAGAGTGAACGATAGTCTTCAATAGAAAAAATACACATGTCAGGTCTGCGAAATAAAAAGATAATGAATGCGGTTTTGCAATTTTTGTAAAATATACAGGCAGCATTTTTTTTAATGGACCTGTAAGAAATAAAATGATCGGTGACGCAACACTTGCGTGGTGTCCAATGTCTATCTATATAATACCTTTAAACGAGCAATTCTTGTATATATATTTATTTATTTTTCGGATCTCGAAAACGGCTCTAACGATTTCGATAAAATTTTGTATGAAGATAGAGTTTTGGTTTCTGAGTTCATCTACGTCGGCGTTTTTTTTGTAAAAACGCGAGTTTTCACAAAAAACCCCGTTTTTTTGTGCCTTCATTGAAAGTTTGAGAAGCTTTTATTTCGCCATTTTGTTTATGATTACTTTCATTGTTACTGTTTCCGTGGCGACCACGTTTTGTTATAACAATTGGATTTCATATTTAATCACATCAGGGCGAGTTTAAATTTTATGGTATTTGGCAACGTTAAATTGTTATTGTTTTTGAAATGTTAAAGCAAGGCTTCACTAGATAGTGTTCTTATACAGGCTGTTTCATTTATTCAAAAGCCATGGGATAAAAGCAGTGGTGATTGTCCAGCGATATTTATTGAATTTTATGGTAACTTACATTATATAAAAATTAGATTACTGAACTTTTCAAGTACGATTTCAAAATTGAGTAAAAAAGTGTTATAGTTAGTTTTAAATACTTTTTTCCCCCTCAAGAGTGTTTAGTAAGATATTTCAGGTAAAAAATCAATAAATATGAAACTCAATTTTCTTAAAATATTAAGTTTCGAAACAAAATTACTTCTATCTAATATCCTATTCTCATCAACCCCTCCCGTTCCTTCGGCTCCAAATAAAATGAAATTGGGTGTGATTTTATAGTGAGCATGGATTAAATAAGGTTGTGTTTTGTAAAATAAATTACGGCTGTTTTAAAAGCATAACTGCAACCAAAGGCTTAAAAATGCTTTTCAAGTTTATCTAAATAAGTACTTCGCATTTTAGAAAAAAAAATCACGAGTTTACAAACCTCTTTCTATTCTATTCTATTCTAAAAGTCAATAAACTTCGACACACATGAGGACTGCGTACTATGCGCCTTGCCTCTACAGATAGTACAATACAGATTTTTATTGAAGGAAAGAATTTACATCACAGAGAAGGAAGTTACACCCAGGGCAAAGGCGGGAATCGAACCCGCGCCTCTTGAGACTACAAACTGACGGGCAGACCCATTGCGCCGTTGAGGCCCCTACAAGCCTCTTTTTTTTTTTTTTAACCGAGTGGGCTCGGTCCCCAGGTACTACCTTTAAATGAGCAATTCTTGTATATTTATATATTTATTTATTTTTCGGATCTCGAAAACGGCTCTAACGATTTTGATAAAATTTTGTATTTAGATAGAGTTTTGGTTTCTGAGTTCATCTACGTCGGCGTTTTTTCTGTAAAAACGCGAGTTTTCACAAAAAACCCCGTTTTTTTTGTGCCTTCATTGAAAGTTTGAGAAGCTTTTATTTCGCCATTTTCTTTATGATTACTTTCATTGTTACTGTTTCCGTGGCGACCACGTTTTGTTATAACAATTGGATTTCATATTTAATCACATCAGCGCGAGTTTAAATTTTGTAGTATTTGGCAACGTTAAATTGTTATTGTTTTTGAAATGTTAAAGCAAGGCTTCACTAGATATAGTCTCTTATACAGGCTGTTTCACTTATTCAAAAGTTTCATTATAACAATAGATTTCATGTAAGAATGAAGGCTTTCACGGCCGGAGTAAATACTAGTTAAGTATTCCGGGCTGTTGTGCCGTGGTCTAAATGGCTTTAATCCATACGTTTCGATCGCAACTGCGGCGGTCATCTTCAGTGGGTGTCGTTAATTGATTTGGCGACTCGCATTTTAGAAAAAAACACGAGTTTACAAACCTCTTTTTTTTTAACCGAGTGGGCTCGGTCCTCAGGTACTGATTGATTAATTAGGGATTCCATGATTGCGCAATTGGGATTTCCACACTTGCCTACCGCAAGAGCGCATGAGGTCATAAGAATCTTGGAACTCATCTTGAAAGCATGGGAAAATCATGACCAGATAGCTGAATTTATGGAATATATTTTTTGACCGCTATTCGGGAAAAAGGGCACATCGGCTGCCCATCCTGTTGATCAGTGTAGAGCAAATAAAAAAAAGTTGTTTTGGTTGCGATCAGTGGCGTACCCGCAGGGGAAACTAAGGGGCTTAAGCCCCGCCCAGAAGCATGAAGATAAACCTCCCCGATAAAACTAAACTTCTTAAAATAGGGTTTTTCGGACTTGACTTTTGGAAATTAGCCTAGAGATAGCCTCAACCATCTTCTTAATTTTATCGAAAAATAAATCCAATATTATCCCACTCTCTATAGGAGTACAAATTCGAAAATTTTCTTAACTTAGCCCATCCCAGAAAAGTATCCTTTTCCTCCAATCA
>JAXGGA010025830.1:0-10118 GCA_038373865.1 Uloborus plumipes
TTTGGCATCCAGTCATCTGTCAATCCCGAGCCGGAAGGTAGAGGGCGCTGCGTTTTCAATTTAAAATCTTGCAACAGTTCGAAATTTCGCATCAGTCGCCAAATTAATCAACGACACCCACTGAAGATGACCGCCGCAGTTGCGATCGAAACGTATGGATTAAAGCCATTCAGACCACGGCACAACAGCCCGGAATCCGTAACTAGTATTTACTCCGGCCGTGAAAGCCTTCATTCTTACATTGTTATTACTGTTTCATAGCAACCAATGAACGTTTTGCAACAATGGATTTCATCTTTAATCATTTATTAGGCTTAATCGCTTTAAATTTGACTACTTATTAATTTATATCTTCGGTTATTAAAATCTTATAATTATATAAATTGAAACTAATGAAGCCTGAAAAATTACCTATCTATCGGTAAATGGTTCGACTTTCAGTTCATTGGCGTTCAGGAGAAAGAAGCGTGACATAGATAGAAAGAAAGATAGAAAGATTTCCCCAAAAACAACAGTGTTGTAAAAAAATCCCCCGCCAAGAAAACCTTAAATACTCAGCCTTAAAAAGTTATGATATCGAGTTTTCCCGCCAAGTTTGTGCCAAACTACAACTGACCTGTATGGATAGTTCTTTTAAATTGTTTTCAGTTTTGCCAGGAGGGAAGCTTTGTCTTGTGAGGTGGTTGCTTAATGAGTAAATCTTCCCGCCTGGCAGGACTGAAAACAATTTAAAAGAACTATACATACAGGTTAGTTGTAGTTTGGCACAAACTTGGCGGGAAAACTCGATATCATAACTTTTTAAGGCTGAGTATTTAAGGTTTTCTTGGCGGGGGATTTTTTTACAACACTGTTGTTTTTGGGGAGATATCACATGTTTTTGCATTAATATTATTTCTTTGCCTGTTTTTTTTTTTTTTTTTCTCTCTTCAAGGTTTACTTTGCATGTTTTTTTTCCCTTCAACAATTTTCTTGGCGGTCCGACATATGTGGTTTTTTTGGCGGCATGCATTTGGTGCAAAAGTTCAAGGATCTTCTTCAGTCTAGGACAAATTTGAAATCCATCAAAATGTACCACCCGAACCGACGCAAAACAAAAATAGTTGCTAACAATACTAAGATTAACCCATTAATGCCAGTTGGTACAAAAATATACCAACACGGAAAAGAAATATAACTTGTCCTTACATGGCTCTATCAGTCTAACAGTTGTGCATTTCACATGGTAAAAACTCATAGCAAGGATACTATATATAAGTTTCACACCCTTGTTGAAAACGTGTGAGATAATAAGCTTAAAACATGAACGAATGTCTGATTGATGTTTTTGAAGTCGGCATTAATGGGTTAAATTAAAAGTTAATAATAACAAGTTTAAAAAACTATAACCCGACTACAAAAAAAAAAAAAAAAAGCACTGAAAGGTAAGAAACAAGGTAGGTGCTATTTAATATTATCGTCTTATTAAATAAAACAAGACGTTTGATATCTTAGCTATACCTGTTTATTTAGTTCTACGACTTGAACCCTCTGCAAGTTCCACATTAACAACATAATTCAATTCAAATGCTGTAGTCGTGCGTTGTCAACTACAGAAAGCAAGCATTTAAACTTGATACACAAGCAAACATATGAGTTTGATCTATAATATACAAGAATGGTAAATTAGGTTATAATGTTATTCTATCATTTTTTTTTTTTTTTTTGTAGTTGACAACGCACGACTACAGCATTTGAATTGAATTATGTTGTTAATGTGGAACTTGCAGAGGGTTCAAGTCGTAGAACTAAATAAACAGGTATAGCTAAGATATCAAACGTCTTGTTTTATTTAATACTAGCGGTGCCCGCACGGCTTTGCCCGTGGTATAAAATTAAAAGTTCATTTGTAAAATAATTGATATAGCAGAAAAAATGCTCTATTTTAGTTGTAATTCAACTATAATTCCTTCAAAGTATGATATAAAAAGCTGGTATGGACCCCACGCTACTCAATTTTACGTGTAAATTTCTTAGAAGATGCCTTAAGTGCTAAAATAGTGCTTGGAGTGAGCAAGATAACAGTTCAAACATTTATATCCCTAGTTTGCCACGAAACAATGCAAAAAAATGTTTTACAATGATTAATCCCCTAAATATCGCCGATTTTAACATCATTCAGTGGATTTTTCGCAAAATATCTCCAATAGCGCCAAATTGAGTCCAAATAAAAAAAAAGAAAACAATTTTTTTCGCCAACTTGGTGATATGTCGCCAAAATGGGGGCAAATACTTGGTGACCAAAAGCTTGGCGACATAACGCCAAGTGGTCGTGACAATTCATATCACTTTTGTCTGCATTGAAATGAACACTGATTTACTCCACAAAAGGGGTAAAACACCCCCTTGGAACATTCGAATGCAACCCCAAGGGCAGATGCACAAAAATAAGCCAAAAGAGAAAATAAGAACAATTTTGTTGCTCACAGAAACTAACAGAAATCTTACCAAAGTTTAAAAGAAGAAGAAAGTTTTCTTTCCTAGCTTAAAAAACAAAACAATACATTTTCCGAAATGAAACACTTTTAAAAGAACGATGCATATAGCAATTGATACGATATTTGGTTAATCTGTGCTTTAGGTACCCTTTTCTCGCTAGATGGGCGATAGGCGCGCCAAGCGTGGTAACCCTGGCTATTTTGCGTAGTTTCTCTCAAAGCTTTCACTTCCGCGAGACACGCAAAAACGCGCCAAGTAAGGTCCCAAAGCGTTTCCACCGGGAAAAAGACAGGGTTGCCAGAGAATTAAAACAAAAAATACTACGCCTCCTCTAAAAAAATATTACAAAATACTACTGTTTCCAAACGTTGCCAAAATCAATGTTGCTGAAATGCGAAATCTATTAAAATGGAAAAAAAAAATCCGCCAAATCTTTTAATTAAGTGTTTAGAATATTGGAAACAGGGTTGCCGGAAAAATACTACGCTCCTTATTTGGGCCGAAAAAATACAACCGTAGTATCAAAAATACTACGTCTGGCAACGCTGGAAAAAGAACGAAACAAAAATAAGTATGAACACGTAACCATGGTAACAACATGAAAAGTTGATTTCCGTTGATAAAATAATTCATTTCATCTCTCTTTTCAAACAAATTTTATCCTCGAGCTATTACATTTAGAATCGTTTGGCTTGCTTTACTGAAGGTAAGCCTTGAATTCCGAGATTCTTAAAACAATTGTTACAGCTCTCCTGATGATCGCAGAAACTTCGAAAAAATGTCATTTTGTGCAGAAAATTTCAAGCTTTCGAATGACATAAGACTTGAAAATGTGTATGAAATATTTCTTCCCTTTTTTATCGAATTTCCGCTTAGAATTCGAATAGAAAAAGAACGAAATGGAATTTTCGAAAAATCGCTTCGAGGTGCAAAACTACATGCTACAAACTAATTTTGTGCCAAGTGGCATGAAAATCGACCAAACGGTTTTGGCGCTACGCGCGTAACAGACAGAAGGAAGGAAGGAAGGAAAGAAGGACAGACAGATCCACCTTCAGCTTTATTATTAGAAGAGATAGAGAAGAGAACAGAAGACGATAATATTAAATAGCACCTACCTTGTTTCTTACCTTTCAGTGCTTTTTTTTTTTTTTTTTGTAGTCGGGTTATAGTTTTTTAAACTTGTTATTATTTCTGACTTTTTAGAGCTTTTTTGTAGTCGGGTTACAGGTTTTAAAAACTTTTTTATTTTACTTATTCATCAAAATCGAATGAATAGTTTAGGACCTTCCTTAACCACAGACATAGCCAGACTGCTTAAAACATAACCCATCCTTTAGGCTTTGCCGTAGTCGGGCTTGAGTTATGATTGTTTTTAACTAATTTCATGCCAAAATCTTGGTCAGCCTTAAACTGGAAATTCATTGTTGATTGCGACTTTTGTTTGAACTAAGGCCCCTATATAGACAAGCCGACGCATCAAGCTTAAGTTTTACCACTTTGGATCCAACTTATGAACTTTGACTTTCAATTTTCATTGTTGCGGCGTAGGGTTACCAGAAAAAGTTTCGGGACACTGCCAAGCTTTGTTAAATTCGCGTGAAAAATTACCAAAAACGCGATAACTCGCCAGAAAAGACAACCACTCACCGAAAAAGACAACTCTCAATCACGTTCTGGATCCAAAGTGGTCAAACTTAATCTTGACGCGCCGGCTCGTCTATACAGGGGCCTTAGTTTGAACTAAAACACTTAGCTACGAAAATATCGGTTAAAATCAGTGCTTGTCTAGGAACAATCGATCTTTCCTCTTGTTAAATTTTAGTAAAAAGTAGCCTATGACACTCGAGACTCGAAAACGAATCGATTGGCACCTCATTCATCAAAATCGAATGAATAGTTTAGGAGCTACGGTGGAACATCCTTAACCACAAACATAGCCAGACTGATAAAAACATAACCCTTCCTTTAGGCTTTGCCGTAGTCGGGTAAAAATCGTGTAATTCAAAATGAAACTTTTGCCCATTTAAATACAAGTTTTCACGTCACGAGAATCAAGTGTTGTCAAAAGAAAAACCTTGAAATTCAAGTTTAACTGGAAAAATGCATGTGCAAAATAATGAATTGAAACAAATATTTAATAACTATCTTCTATACATATATTGCTTTGAACTAATTTCATGCTAAAATCTAGGTAAGCCTTTTACACTGGAAATTCATTGTTGAACACACTTAGCTCCGAAAATATCGGTAAAAATCGGTGTTTGTCTAGGAATAATCGATCTTTCCTCTTGTTAAATTCTAATAAAAAGTAGCCTATGGGCCGAATTTAAGTGAAACACCATTGCAATCGCTTCGAAGCGATCGCAAATTTCAATCGCTACTGGAAGTCGAATTACATTAGAATCGCATCTCGTAGCGATTGTAACGTATCCAAATTCGGGAATTTGCGATTGCATTGGTGAGTTGCGATCGTCCTTGTTTCACTTGAATTCCTGCCTATGACACTCGAGACTCGAAAACGAATCGATTGGCACCTCATTCATCAAAATCGAATGAATAGTTTAGGAGCTACGGTGGAACATCCTTAACCACAAACATAGCCAGACTGATAAAAACATAACCCTTTCTTTAGGCTTTGCCGTAGTCGGGTAAAAAAAAAAACCCCAACCCTTACTGCCGATCTCATATTAAAATGAACTAAATTGAAGATCCCTTTTAAAAGCCTTATGCAATAAAATCAATTACAAATATTTTATTTGTTAACAAATAGAAACTGGCAACAGATGAAATTATAAATCATTGAGTTTTATTTCCTCGTCGCCCAACAATGACAACATAAATGCTCAGATGTTGAACAGAGCTAGTAGATAGAAATCGGACCAATTTTAAGCATTAATAACTCCGGGGTGCGATGACCCCGGAGGTAAATTTTAGGAAAACGTCCTCAATGTCTCATCGAGAATATTCATACCAAAAATTAAAACTAAAGACCCCCGGGGAGAAAAGATACGGAAAATAAAAACGAGGGGGGGGGGGTCGAAAAACCCCCTATGCCGAGCTTTGGGACAAAATAAATGTGGGTGCAAAAGGAGTTTTAGTCTGGACCCTGTCAAACAATTTTTAAAAAGCGCGATTTTTTAACATTTGTCACCCCTCCCCCTGAGGGTCCTGGATGTTTTGCTTTAGTATGTGCCATCAGGGGCCGCTGGAGATTGAGTATACCAAAAATGAACTCTAAGGATCTTTATGGGGCTGAAATACAGAGGGGGGAAAACCACGGTTTGGTTACTCGCGTAAACAGTCCTTAGTCGCTCTTTTACATTTTTCTTGGCGACGGAAATTTCTTGGCGGCTTGTATTTAGTTTTCTTGGCAGGGCGGGACGCTCCCGCGTCCCGTGATACTCAGTTTTTAATATCTATATATATAAAGATGACGGTGTTTGTTTGTTCGTTTGTAACCGCTGGCCAGAAGCCCCCACAGCACCTACAGACCTGAAACTTGGCTCAAAAATTCGAACGTATCCCAGTAAAATGCACCTCGAAAGCCAAATTTTTAATTTCTAATTAGTTATTTTTAAATTGATTAATTAGTCTCATTTTTGGTGTATCCGCCATAATTGAGGGGGGAAAACCTTGCCCCACCCCATAACATTATATATCACTGGAAAGGGTTTTTTTTCTGAAAAAGAAAAGTTTTAGCACGTTTCAGTCCGTTAATTATGACAGGAGATATTAATTAATCAAATTTGGCCTATTTTCAAGGCATAACTCTGAACGCAGAACTGAAACACTAGATCCATTTTCCAGATCAGCTGCTCTTTTGTCCCCGAAGTTACTTTGTGGTTTAAATTTGCGTATAGATTTAAGCCTTGAAAAGTTATTCAATTTGATTAATTAATATCTCCTGTTACCTACTTAACTTTCTGTCTTTTATATTTATTTGGCGAATTGATTTAAACTTTAACAAGACTTTAAATGGAATTTAAAAGGTTGTGGAGAGCATTTGAACTAAAGGGTATAATAATTTTACTTCAGAGGGTTGGAGTGAATTTAAATTTATTCAGTTGACTTCCTCAAAATTCGGTGTTACCGAAAATGTCAGAATGGAACTATTATTGTTAAAAATTTAGTGATGGCTATTCAGTTCTTCTTCACATTTGGCGTCGTAAAAATTGGCGACAATCAGGAAATTTACCTAACTTCCCAGCCAGTGAAACACTACTTTCTCCAAATAAAAAAAAAAGAAAACGCTGTGGGAAGGAACAGTAGTTGTTTGCAGTCTAAAGAATATTTTATTGCATGTTTAAAACATATATTTAATGCCGCCACATTACTAAATTTTTAACAATAATAGTTCCATTCTGACATTTTCGGTAACACCGCTATTAAGTTACTTTTCGCATTTGGCGTCGTAAATTTTGGCAACAATCGGGAAATTTTCCAAACTTCCCGACCAGTGAAATCTTGCTTATTTGAGGGTCACTGTTAGATTGTAATCACTTCAAAGAGATAGTACGAAAGGCATTATATTTTTTGTCTTTTAATGTTCACATTAAAATCATGGAAGAATGATTGAGGCTGAGGCAAATACAATCGGTTCCCTATGTTAATAAATTTAGATTTGGCGACCAATTTTACATTTAAATTACGGTTAAATCGGTGAATTATGTTAAATTTCAAGGGCAATATTGCTGTGGTCGTTGAGAGTTTTCGAAAATCTTGGCACTACAGATGTGTCAAAAGTTCCATTGAAACGTAAAAATTTCGCTAAAAATAAATAAGTTCGTCACACATGCACACGCACACACACATGCACACACACACACACACACACATGCACACACACACACATGCACACACACACACACACACACACACGAAACGACGAAAAGTCTTAAGAGTAAGTTAAACTTTATTTAGTTAACTTCCTTTACATTTATTGCACGGGCATCGCCGTGCGGGTACTGCTAGTCTATATATATAAAGATGACGGTGTTCGTTTGTTTGTACGTTTGTAACCGCTGGCCAGAAGCCCCCACAGCACCTACGGACCTGAAACTTGGCTCAAAAATTCGAACGTACCCCCGTGTAATGCACCTGGAAGCCCAAATTTTTAATTTCGAATTAGTTATTTTTAAATTAATTAATTAGTCTCATTTTTGGTGTATCCGCCATAATTGAGGGGGGAAAACCTCCCCCCACCCCAAAACATTATATATCGTTGGAAAGAGTTTTTTTTTCTGAAAAAGAAAAGTTTTAGCACGTTTCTGTCCGTTAATTAGGACAGGAGATATTAATTAATCAAATTTAGTCAATTTTCAAGGCTTAACTATGTACGCAGTACTGAAACACTAGGTTCATTTTCCTGATCAGCTGCTCTTTTGTCCCTGAAGTTACTTTGTGGTTAAAATTGTGCGTATAGATTTAAGCCTTGAAAATTTATTCAATTTGAATGTTTAATATCTCTTATTTCTTTCTTAATTTTCTGTCTTTTTGATTTATTTGGCGAATTGATTTAAACTTTAACATGACTTTAAGTGGAGTTTAAAAGATGGAGCGCATTTGAACTAAAGGATATAATAATTTTAGTTCAGAGGGGTGGGAGGGAATTTAAATTTATTCAGTTGAATTCCTCAAAATTTGGTATTGCCAAAAATGTCAGAATGGAACTATTATTGTTAAAAAATTAGCGATGGCTATCAGCTACTCTTCGTATTTGGCGTGGTAAAGTTTGGCAACAATAGGGATATTTACCAAACCTCCCAGCCAGTGAAACACTTCTTTCTCCAAATTAAAGAAAAAGCTCTGTGAAGGAACAGTAGTTGTTTGCAGTCTAAAAAGTATTTTATTGCATGTTTAAAACATGTATATAATGCCGCCAAACCTAAATTTTTAATAGTTCCATTCTGACATTTTCGTAACACCGCTATGAAGTTACTCTTCGTATTTGGCGTCGTAAAGTTTGGCAACAATCTGGAAATTTACCAAACCTCCCAGCTAGGGAAATCTTGCTTATTTGAGGGTTACTGTTATAGATTGTAATCACTTCAAAGAGATGGTGCGAATAACATAATATTTCTTGCCTTTTAATGTTCAAATTAAAATCATGGAAGAATGGTTGAGGCTGAGCTACCTGACACAATCGGTTCCCTATGTTAATAAATTTAAACTAGGTGACCCGTGCGGAATTCCGCAAAAAAAAACCTCTAAACTTAAAATTTAATACAACAATTTTTATTGGCTTCACTAGCTGCCAGGGCAGCTAGATTAGCTTCCTGCAGCATGTTGATGCATAACGTCCCCCCTCTCTAACTTTTACCTCATTCTGAAGTTTTATTTGATATAATTTAATGTTCATTCGATTTCAAGACGTTCCACGAACGTGGCCCGGCGTTGCACGGGCACTTCGTGCCCTGAAAGTAGTGAGGAAAATGTCAAGAAACTACTCCCCGCCAAGGCGGCTCGCTAACAGGCGCTTCACGCCTTTACTTTTTTCCTGTATAAAAAAAATCATTCGAATTATTGAGATGCTTCGCGCCTTCAAGATGGTGAGGAAAGTTTCAGTAAGTTCAGCTCAGGCGCGGATCCAGAGTGGGGTCATGGGGATCATGACCCCCCCCCCCTTAACCGACCAAATATAGCAAAAAATTGCATTTTTGGGACTTATTTTACGAAAAAACTGCCAAACCACCCCATTTTTGCACAAAAATTGCACTTTGACCCCCCCTTTCCGAAAATGACCCCCTCCTTAACCAGAAGCTGGATCCGCCCTTGGTTCAGCTCGCTCAAAGGAGAAAAAGCAGACATTGATACTCAGTTTTTAATATAAGTAGATGGCTCTTCAACAAATGAATGTTTCAAAATATTACAAGTAGCTAGCGATAAAAATACTATGTAAGTCGCCCGCTTATGAGTTTCGTGTTTGATTTAGTTAAGCCTTCATTCAAAATTCTCATTTTCATTTTTATTATTGTTTCATGGCATGGCAACCACGTTTTGCAATGCAAGAATGGATTTCATATTTAATCATTTATTAGGCTTAATCGCTTTAAACTTGACTACTTATTAATTGATATCTTCGCTAATTAAAATCGTATAATTATATAGATTGAAACTAATGAAGCTTGAAAAATTACCTATCTATCGGTACCTGGTTCGACTTTCAGTTCATTGGCGTTCAGGAGAAAGAAGCGTGACATAGAAAGATAGTTAGAAAGAAAGATAGTTAGAAAGAAAGATAGTTAGAAAGAAAGATAGTTAGAAAGATACTCAGTTTTTAATATAAGTAGATTATCTGCCCGAAGTTGCAGCGCAGTGTCGAAATCTATGAAGAAAAGTCCAGCGTAAGTTGGTGTAGTCCCTGCCGGAGGTTGCAAGTTCCCGATCATATGGTACACTTGACCATGCAGTTTAAAACAACATGGACCTCTGCCAGGAATGTTAACCGAGTCCACTTTGACTGAAGCGAAGGCCAAAGTATTGTTGAATTGTCTAATATTGTCTAGGTAGTAGACACCTTCCTGTTGGTCTGCCTGTTGGTACCCTGTTCCTTGGCATTGTAAAATCTTGTACGTTTGCACAACATCGCCATCAACTGCCGTCGTTCTGACAACTTTTCAAAGAGATCAAAGACACGT
>JAXGGA010025831.1:0-10115 GCA_038373865.1 Uloborus plumipes
GTATTCAACGGGACTTATACGAGTCTCATTCCGTCATTGGCATTTTAATGCTTAAAATTCGGTTATTTTTCAAACAAATAACTAATTTAAAATATTCTACGTAATGCTTATGACAAATTGCCGTTGCCACCAAAAAAAAAAATCCTAACGTATTTTATTTGTATTTTTCTGACAAAACAGCTCCAAATGTCCCGTTACGTGGAATGGCCCATATCGCTTTACATTTTGAATACAATTGAATGGGCAAAGGGATAAAGGTGAAATGTGACAATTAAAAAAAAAAATAATAATGGATTTTTCTCAACGTTTAAAACGGGGTCATATTCTTAGTTACAAACCATTTCTGTGACAAAAGGGGACATGATACTGATACTGATGTACTTGTCAACCTTCATTCTTGGTAAAAAGTAAGTTTCAAAAATTGTCACATATCACCTTTATCCACATGCCCCTTCAATTATCTTCGATATTTACTAAGTATACGTCATGTCAGTCACCGTCTTGGCCTCATCATTTCTGATAAATTTTGTCATGAACGACTTGCATCACAAGTTTTCAAGACAAGTAATCCTGCCAACTTTTAGATTTCTATTTCAAACATTGTTTATACAGGGCTATAAAAAAGCTATAAAGCGTAAAAAGAGAGAGAGAGAGAGAGAGAGAGAGAGAAAGTGTTTTCTTACAAATGACTGCAGCTTCTTCCCTAACTATCACATAATAAAAATTCAGCAACCATTGCGAAGTTAAAGAATGGAGCTTTCTATTAATATATTACATAATGTTTTTCTGACAGATTTAATTTTCAAGGTCTTTCAACGTGACTTTTGACCTTAAGATTCAAAAAATTCCGGCAATTGACAAGTTTCCTTCTTTTTTAATAAATCGTTTAATCTTAAAAGTTTGAAGAGGGTTTGACACCCCCTCCCCCCTCGCTGCGCCCCTGCTTCTTAGTAATAAACCAATCCATTTCTTGCACCACTATGATGCAACACCATTTAGAGAACTCATTTTCCCCCTTCTTCCTCGTCTAGCATTTCCCGCGTGATGTTATTCCTTCCGTGACGGCGAAAAAGAACCTTCCTAAAAAAAAAAAAAACTCTCGTGAAAGACCAGAACAAACGTCCATCCACATGGAGTTCATTTTTCTTCGAGTGCTTCGCCGTGACGAAATCTCGTTACGTGGAGATAGGGCGATGTTATCTGTCCCAAACGGTGATAATGCCCACTCGAAACTAATTGGTAAGATTTCTTATTTTTATTCCACCTGAATCTTGAGGTGAAGACTATTATTGTGCGTTGAAGAACTTCTTACTTCGCGTCTTGCAGCTCTCGCCATTTTGCATATGAAAAGCGCCGCTCGCTGCCAGCCGAGGTGAGATGATTTGTTGCTGATTTGGTTTATTATTATTCCCCTCCCCCTCTCGGATTACTGCAGAGAATGGCAGACGACAATTCGATTCTTTGTGAGGGGGCTTTTTGGGTGAGTTTTTCTGTTGCTATTGTGTTCTTTTTGACAGGTTTATTTACTTTCGCTGCATTTTTTTTTACCATTGTTTTTTTTGTATTATCTTTTTTTTGCTTTCAGGTAGCTTCATTCATTCCTCTTCTTTTTAATTTTATTTTCCATGTTGTTTCAGACTTAAAAAAAAAACCCATCTACAGTCAGGGCCCGATTAAGATATCACGGGGCCGCAGACCAAATACTTTGTTTGGGCCCCCTCTACTGAGGCTTGCAATTTTAGGCATAGGATAAAACAAATTTAGGCATCGACTACAACAATTTTAACCGTTAGGGGGCCCCTAAATTGTGGGGGCCCTAAGCTGCGGCCTAGTTGGCCTATTCAGTAATCAGGCCCTGTCTACAGAACACTCCCGACTGTCCGCGGAACTGGGTGGCACGGGTATCGCGGATAACGAAAATCACGGATAATCCGACAAAAGAATAAAATAAGGGGTAAAGAAGATAAAGAATGTCTTTTCTCAAAAATAAGTGCATTCCACTTAAAACGTGATATGTACGACAGGTAAAGCATAAAATATCATTTGTATTTGATGCTCTCAAGTACCGTAAAATGGGGTGAATCGGAACACTTTTCAGCTTTGCTTGTAAAAAAAGCAGTTAAAAGATTTTTTTTTAATTTGGTTTTTTGGGTAAAAACTTCGGTCTTGCTTTAGTTTTGATATTCCAAGCAAAGAAAAAACATTTTGAACAATAATTATTAAAATATATACGAAATTATGGGTGTTCCGAATCACCCCGCTGATAGGGGTCAATCGGAACACATGTTAAAACTTTTATTTTTTTCAATTTAACCTGTAATAGGTCTCACAAACATAAGTAATATTGATGGGGGAGAATAATAACTGATAATTACTGTCAAATAAATGTATAATTTCAGTACCAGTGAACGTTTATAATTTGTTAAAATTCAAAATAATTTTGAACTTATGAAAAATGAAAAGTAATTTTAAGAAATGCTTTTGAATTGAAATACAAAGATTTAACACGAATGGAAGTCACTCATGTCGTCCATAAATATGTACTTGTCCTTATAAGTAGCAGTTGTGACTTAGCTTAATTTTTTTCATAACATCTCCTGGGATAAACTCTGCCTTTTCTTTAGTTTCTTGAAATCTCTGGGTTTCGGGGATTGTCCTGAAAGATTTTTTCGCTTATTCATCACTGTTTGTGTGCTGGACTGTTACTACATAAAGTCTATGTGACTTTCCCCCACGTATTTTAAGTAAAAAAGAAAGTCTCCTGGAGAAAAAATCTTTTGAAATCTGCAACTTTCCGTCATTCTTCGATATAGTTGCTTACGAGAAGGGATAAAGAGTAATAAATTCTTGTCCTTGTCTTGATTAGAAGAATTGGGGTTAGTATCTTGAGTTTTCAAACAATTTCCTTGAAATAAGTTTGAATTGAAACAACATAACTAAGTGTTCCTATTCACCCCGCAAATTTTTTTCCTATGGCATTTTTCAGAATTCTTCATTTTTATGACACAATTTTGAAAAAATAGAAATTCTAATGTGGTATTCTGTTGTTCAAATGCATGTATAATTGAAACATACCACTCTTAGTTTTTAAATATAAGAAGGTTTGTTCATACATATGAAGTTTTGCAGTCCATGAAAATGTGATGTTTTCTAGCATTCCACGTGCAGCCCTCCTTTGAAGCCAGTAGCGTTGCCAGATTGACAAAAGTAATTTTTTTCTACTGCCTATGGTCTTACCTTTCTAAAAAAAAAGTTCATGGCAAAAAATACCCTATAGTATATTTATGAAGAATTTCTTTGTACGGTCGGGAAGTTGTGTTCCGATTGACCCCGCTGTTCCTATACACCCCATTTTACGGTATATAAAATCTAAAAAGAAGTATTACTTATGATAACGCACAGGTAAAATAATTTGTTGGATGAAGTACTCCGCACTCTTGGGTAAAAAATGTTAAGAAAACAAGCGTTATCGAAAAAGTCAGTAAATTGTATTTTCTCCGAGACCCTCGCAAATAATCCACCCCGCGGATAATCGAGAGTTTACTGTGCTTTATTTATTGATTGTCCAAGTGTGAATTGATTGTCAAATAAATGGCTGCGTTGTCAACGATTTGTTGGGCCGTAGAAAAAACTTGCTCTCTTTTAATAGCTTTAATACAAGCAGTTAGTATTAAAATATTTTCCATCTTTAAGGGCCAGACTAGACATGATATGAGCATTGAAGAACATGATTTATTTCTCCGACATTTTGATTTTCAAGTTTAGTTCCATATCCGTGATGTATTTTAGTTTTAACTTGTTAAAAAATAGCTAAAAAAAAAAGCCCTTTCCCCCTGCTCTGTAAAAAATGAATGTTGCTTTTACAGTACAATACAGCTAATTTCATAATGAAAAACTGTAATATTGCTAATTAATAGTAATAAACTGTAAAATTGCTAATTTTACAGTTTGGGTTCACAATGGCCATATTCGCAAGATATTAAATCTTCCACTGTTGTGGGGGAGATTCACGCACAAATTCCCCTTCGCTGCTTTTATGAAAACACATGCTTGACGTGTTAGAACATCCTCAAACAATGAATGCTCTTTCTGCATGTTTTTCCTCGAACGTCATCTTTTTAACCGTAGTTCAGATAAACCGCTTGTAGGACGGACCGTGGTACGTTTAAAGTGTCCAAATTACACTATCACGTCAAAGGCATTTGAAGATTTCCTTTTAAAATAACACAAAATAAAATAATAAATTGAAAAAAGCTTAAATATATGAAATAAGCAACGCATCAAATAAAAAATGTTCTAAAATTAAAAAAAAATTATTTCTCCATACTATATACTTTTACTGTAACAAAACGTTTCCCATTTTGAGAAGAAGGCAATGTGAGCAACTCTCGAAATACTATGGTTAAATTAAGAGAGAGAAAACGTTTTCAGGATATACGCTATTTTTTAACAAGTTAAAACTAAAATTAAAAATTTTAAAAACCCCCGACTAAGCCTTAAACTATAAAATCAATTACAAGTATTTTATTTGTTAAAAAAATAGAAACTGGCAACTGATAAACATTTTAATAAATTGTAAGAGTTTGCTTTCCTTGTCTGCCAACAATGAAAACGGTTCCGATCGCGTGAATAAAGGCTAAGCTGCATTTGCTAAAAAACGCTATAACTTGCGTTCTATAGAACATGGAAGATCCAATTACATCGTATCAGACGCAAAAAATTTTTCTCTTTCATTTGGTGTTTTTTTTTTTGAAAGTTTTAAAGTATGTTTTCACTGCTAAAATCACGAAAAACTGTTCAAATGTATATTTTTAATTAATATCTTCGTTAATTAATACCATTCGAAGATGCAACCTAGCAAAGAACATTCTCGATCAACTCCCCTTTCGAACATTTTTTTTTTTTCAAAATCGGTCCATCCGTTTAGGCTGCAGAGTGCCACAGACAGATACACAGATCGACAGATACACATCACGTCAAACACATAACCCCCTTCCTTTGTGTGTTGGGGGTTAAAAATCACCCATTTAATAAAATCAGTTTGCATCCATATGACTTTTTAATCGAATTAGAGCTTAGAGATCCTCGAGGAGAAAAAAAACTAAGAAAAGTACATGAATAGAAAACGAAGAAACGTAGTACACAGAGTAATTTTTCACCCCCGACACACAAAGGAAGGGGGTTATGTGTTTGACGTGTATGTGTATCTGTGTATCTGTCTGTGGCACTCTGCAGCCTAAACGAATGAACCGATTTTGAATTTTTTTTTTGTTCGAAAGGGGAGTTGATCGAGAGTGTTCTTAGCCAGGTTGCGTCTTCGGATGTAATTAATTAACGAAGATATTAATTAAAAACCTTTGAAAGGTTTTTCGGGATTTTAGGAGTGAAAACAACTTCAAAACTTAAAAAAATAGCACCAAATGAAAGAGAAAAATTTTCTGCGTCTAATACGATGTAATTGGATCTTCCATGGTCTATAGAAAGCGAATTATAGCGTTTTTTAGCAAATGCAATTTAGCCTTTATTCACGCGATCGGAACCGTTGTCATTGTTGGCGACAAGGAAGCAAACTCTTATAATTTATAGCTGCGTTGCACGGGCTACCTCTGTATAAATGTACTATTCAACACAATACCAAATATAAAAATACCACGCACTTTTATTATGTGTTTAGATAAGTACCCATGTTGTACTAAACTATATTAAGATTAGTAACTATATGCAACTATCAAAAAAAAGTTAGACTTATTTGAAGCCAACGTATATATGTGCTACATAAGGAAAAAAGAGTTAAAAGAATAATTAAACACTACCCAATATAAAAATACTATGCAATTAAATTATGTGTTTAGTACCAATGATACAAAATAGTAAAAACGTTACAAAAATATGACGAATCATATTATTTACTTAGATTCTTTGAACTTGACATAACTTTATAACATCGATTGCGTTCGTTGAAAATCATATTTTACTTACATTCATAGTTTTTTTTTTTTTTTTGTGTAAAAACGAAAATTTCCAAAATTAATGGTTTGAGTGTTAGCAGCTTGACAATTTCACTTGTAAGTAAGTACATACGAATGGTATTTTCTACAGAGATTATTTGTCTTTTTTAATACATCAGTACTCCAATGAAAGCACTTTATTTTTGTTCTTGTAAATAATTTTATTCATACAAAAGTACTTAGTCTTTTTTTTTTCTTTCTTTAAATACTCAAGCTTGAGCACTGAGCAGTTGTCCTCAAATTAAAGAGAAATGCAATGTATTCATTTAGAATATTATTCAATTTCCAATGGCACTAATAAAAGATTTCGTCTTGTTCATAAAATACTCTTTCTCTACTCTGCACGTTACCGTTTAGAGTAGAGAGAGAATATCTACCACTATACACCATTTAGCTGGTTGGATTAGGGTCTGAAAATCGCTCTTTTTTATGATCCAGAGCAGAAGCCGCGCAACCCTTGGTAGATATGGCATGATTGTCAGATTTTTGTTGGATCAAAAATTCAGGTTCGATCACAAATCCAGACAAACAATGAGTGAATACTTATATTATAATTTTCAAGCATTGTAAGCTATTGTTATTATTATTATTATTATTATTATCAAGTAAATAAGTTTTGTACACATAACACATTGAAATATTAAAAGCTTTTACATACATATTTGAAAATAGAAAAAGTAGAAACATTAATACAAGTAAAATTTATGATAAAAATGTAACAAGGAATATAAATGCATGAAATACAATCTAAATGTAAAAAAAGACACTCAGAACAACAATGCTATCCATTGATTCAGCAGAGAGAACAAAATTACTCTCTTTTTTTTCAGTATACCTAGTATAAATCCAAAAAACACGCATAACAACTTAATTTCGTGTTCGAAAGTTACATGCCAGAAAACAATGAATTTACTTCACCATCATTAAAACAAGAGATTACGAAGCTTAGGGGAAAAAAAGAACAGATTCCAAGAAATAAATTAATCTTACCTCCGCTGAATCTCTGTCCGCGACTTCTTGAATGCGTATAACTTCTTCTGAAATTTTACAGTAGCTGTAAGAATTCGGTAAATTATCCATAATATTTGATAGAGTGGAATTTTGACAGCTTTTTGACATAAACTACATTTAAATCTCACATCAAACTCTTCCGCCAAAGCGCCAGATCACGTGAAAAATGCACCAATCGGGAACCGATCACGTGATGGCAATGCACCAATCGGGAAGCTCTCGTAGGATCCTACGGTGATGCGTTTTTATGCACCCCACACTACTTCCTTTTACGTGTAAATTTCTTAGTAGTTGCCTTAAGTGTTAAATAAAATGCTTGGAGTGAGCAAGGTAACAATTCAAATATTTACTCCCCTAATCTGCCACGAAACAATGCAAAAAATATTTTACAATGGTTAATTTTCTAAATATTGCTGATTTAAATATCATTCAATGAACTTTTCGCAAAATATCGCCAATAGCGCCAAGTTGAACCCAAATTCAAAAAATAACTTTTTCGCCAACTGTTTATCGCCAACTTGGCGATATGTCCCCAAGTTGGCGTCAAACACTTGGCGACCAAAAGCTTGGCGACATATCGTCAAGTGGTCGCGTCAATTCATATCACTTGAGTCTACATTGAAATTAATACTGATTTACCCCAAAAAAGGGGTAAAACACTCCCTTGGGAACATTCGAATGCAACCACAAGGGGAGGTGCATAACTAGACCATCCTCAGAGCCTAGATACCAAGCTAGAAGCTTCTACGGCATATAGTTTTTGAGTTATGCGACACACATACGCACATCAGGCGCGGATCCAGAGGGGGGGGTTATGGGGGTCATGACCCCCCCTTAACCGACAAAATAAAGCAAAAAATTGC
This sequence comes from Uloborus plumipes, assembly GCA_038373865.1. Taxonomy (NCBI): domain Eukaryota; kingdom Metazoa; phylum Arthropoda; class Arachnida; order Araneae; family Uloboridae; genus Uloborus; species Uloborus plumipes. Next base: position 7,883 of record JAXGGA010025831.1, read on the forward strand.
ATTTTTGGTACTTATATTACGTAAAAATTGTCAAAACCCCCCATTTTTGCCCAAAAATTGCACTTTGACCCCCCCCCCTTCCGATAATGACCCCCTCCTTAGCCAAAAGCTGGATCCGCCCTTGACGCACATACATCCGCACATACAGACGTCACGAGAAAACTCGTCGTAATTAACTCGGGGATGGTTGAAAAGGATTTTTCGGCTGCTTATATGTTGGTAGGTACATATGCACGTGCTGACAGGTTGAATAAACTACTGAACATTCATTCGAGGGTGAACAAAATCAAAATTTAGACTCAAATTTGAGTGATTTTTTTTCGCGATCACAATACTTCCTTTACTACGTAAAAGTAAGTAATTCACTCAAATTTGGGTCTAAATTTTGATTTTGCTCACCCCCGAATAAATGTTCAGTAATTTTTTCGACCTGGCAGCACGTGGATATGTACCTACCAACATATAAACATTCGAAAAATCCTTTTCGACCACCCCCGAGTTAATTACGACGAGTTTTCTCGTGACGTATGTATGTTAGGGTGTATCGAAAAAAACTTTTTTTCGAAATTCAATTTACTAAGTTGATAAAAAGTTGCCCCTACCAACCCACATATTCCACAAAAAATTTCAGTCTAATCAGAAATTGTTTAGGTGTTCCGCACGAGGCCTGAAGTTTGTGAATTTCTTCAAAAATATTATTTTTTGCTGATTTTTTTTTAAATATTAAGAATAAATGTTAAAAATAATTCAAGTTGAAAAATCCACACAGCAAGGTCGGAAGACAAAATTGGGTTTGAAAAAAGTACATTAAACAACATTTAAATCTCCCACATTTATTCTAAACTTACGTAATTTTCACCAAAACTAACATTTTACAAGGCCCTGCGTTTTGGTTAGAAACTTGTTTATGACTGTGAAATCAAACTGAATTAACACTTGAAACTGGGAGTCATCTGTGATTTATGTGGGGCAAAAAGTAAAATAATAACAAGAAGTTCTGTCAAGAACTAAACGAGCCTACTTTCCCGTACATCGACATCGGCATTGTAGCATCTGATCAATATTCTCTTGATTATCTGAAACTAAAAGTTATGTCAAACATATCTTTATAGCACTTAAAGCTGATTTCTGAAAGCAAAATATACCCCTCTCATCAGATAAAATAGACACGTAAAAAGTAAATAAACGAGTCAATAAAGTTTTGTCGCACCTTTTAAAGAATGTAACTTATAGTTCTTCCGTAGAAAAATTCCACAATCGTTTTCAAAAGAAAAATAAATAAATAAATAAAATAAAAGTACATAGAACTTCAAAACACATTTTATCAAAAAAAGAAAAAAAAAACTCGTTCGTTAATAAAATGTCTCGAGTTTTATTTTTAATCCGTTGCCAGTTGTTAAATATAAATAAAGAATAAAATGCTCTCGTGAATGAACAATTTTTGTAATCAAAAAAAAATATCGTCTGCCAAAAAAAAAAAAAAAAAAAAAAACAAATAAAAATAATAATAATAAATTAAACAAAAAAAAAAAATGAATAAATAAAAAAAAAATCGTCTGCCCAGTCAGTCATTTTTTTTCTGAGCCTGCATTTCCGACATGTTTGCGGAGTCGGAGTCGGAATCAGAGTCCTCACAGAAGATTTTTCAGAAAAGTACTTTACAATACATAATTTATCAAAACCATTTTCTTACAAAGTTAGTTTGAAGGAAATCCGCCTTGAAGTTCAGAATCAACATTCAATTTAAATTTCTCCGTAGGCGCTCATGTTAAAATTTTTTCTGAACGGTTCATCATTGAACGAAAAATGGTTCAAATTGAAAAGTGAAATATAGGAATGAGCCTCTCCGAGATCTTTCGAACAAAAAAAAGTTTATTCAATTCGGACGGTTCACTTAAAAGTTATTAGGTGGGGAAAGGTTGTTTGAACGGTTCAATGTTGAACGAAAAAAATGTTCAAATTGAAAATTTAAATACGGTAATGAAGCATCCTTGCCGAGATCTTTTGAACAAAAAAAAGTTTGTTTAAATCGGACTGTTCATTCAAAAGTTATTAGGGGTGAGAGCTTGTTTGAACGGTTCAATGTTGAACGAAAAATTGTTCAAATCGGAAATTTAAAAACGGGAATGAAGTATTCTTGATAAGATCTTTCGAACAAAAAAAAGTTTATTCAATTCGGACGTTTCACTTAAAAGTTATTAGGTGGGGAAAGGTTGCTTGAACTGTTCAATGT
>JAXGGA010025832.1:0-10115 GCA_038373865.1 Uloborus plumipes
CGATTTTCGTCATAATATTGGAAACATTCAGGTCTCAAACATTGACATTTTTGACGGAGGGCTGGTATTCCCCCGTTCCCCCTCCCCCAGACATGTGGGTATACATAGAAGAAATAAATGAAAATAACTGTAAATGATATTCTGACTTTGATTTTCGTGTTGATTGCGAAAAATTTCGGGTTGCCAAGCGCAAGTGTCCAGCAAATTGGGATTGGAAGAGGGGGCTCGTGACCTCCCCCCGGGGGGGCGGATACAGGAATAATTTCTGGGAGGGGAGCAATGAATAAAAAATGGTTCTCCCCAGGGGTGGTTACAAGAATGAATTCAGGGGGGGGGGGATGAGTTAAAAGTGGTTCTCCTCTTAAAAATTTTGCTTAAACATGTTTATGTGACATATTTCGCCGGTCTTTATGAGCGCTCTCAATAGCTGAAGAGTTCTTAGTTTTGGTTAGAACGAGGAAAAGTACTGCTCTTGATTAGCAAACCCCGAACCGGCGTTATATTTACTCTGTTTTTAGCGCCAGCTATCTAGAAATAATTAAGCGAGGATATGATAATTCAGGATAATTTTTAAAACTTGATAGTTATATTATGATTTTGTTGAAAGTAAAAAAAAAATGAAACAATAAAATGATAAAGTTATTAACGTTTAAAACATTAAGTGAGAGCCACTAACATTTGGTGCAATATTTATTTAATAGTTATTTTTATTACTATTAAACTTATAATTGTATAACTTATTTTTATTTTAATGTTTTGTGCAGTTAGTCAAGTACATGTGGGGCAAAGTGAAATAATTAAATTCATTTGCAATCCAATAAGTTATTAAACCTCTTACTTAATCACATTTGGTACTTAGTTCAGTTACATTTCTTCCTTAAGTAATCCACTTATTCATTTTTTCATCTAACCAATTGTCTAATTCATTCACTAGTTAATACACTCATTTATATTTCTCATGTTTTACTCAATTAATTTATTTATTAATTCCTTTAGATTTTCATCGAACATTCATATACTCCTTAATTCTTTTATTCACTCATTCATTTGATCAAAAATACTTTGATAATTTAATAGAAAGCATTTAATTTGAAAAATATTGTAAATTTCCTTTTATCCCACAAAAAATAATAAGTGAACATTTCTGCTTTTGTTTTTTAAAGGTACAAATTTACTGACAGAAACACAAAATGATATTTCAAGGCAAGTTTTGTGAGAAAAAGGCATTGTTCTTTGTCGTGTAATGTAGTTTAAAAAAAATCAAATTATTCATTTTGAACTGTGCAGTAAGTATCATAACTATTTCCTTTAGCCCCACACTCCCCTACTAGGTACTTTTAAAAAATACTAAAAATGCATGAGAAAAAAAAAACCAAACAGTAGGATACAGGACCGTTTCAAAAATATCAGGGAAGTACAAACAAAATCAGAAAGTGCATAAAATATTAAACAAACGAGCTCTATTATTGAAATACGGACAGTAGTTGAAAAGACTCCAGTATTTCTCAACCTCTTTTGGCACACGGACCGAAAATATTGGTAAAAAAGTTTTTAAGGACGGTGTTAGTTTTTAGTTTATTTAAAACTGTTTAAGTGTTAAAAAAATATTAAGACCGTCCACAGTAGCCTTTTTACCACCTTTTCTGTACAACAATTTTTAAATGTAAAGATAAACAATGCAATCATTTTTCATATTATAAATTCGTAAAAAAATCTTTGAAGCAAAAACAGATTATTTATCAAAACTTCTAAAATAAAGTACAACTTTTTTTTTTTTTTTTTTAATTTGGAGACGCATCCAGTGCTCTCAATTCATTAGACGGAACAATTGCAAAATGTGATCACGTTTAGATACTGCCTACAATCAAATGAAAAAAAAAATGTTTTCACCTTATAAATACTACGGCATTATCGTAAAAAATATTGCATAAAATTTTATCTTATTTTTTTTTCTCCTTTTTTTATCGGATTTTTTTTTTCCATGACTGGTAAAAATCTGCGGACCAGTCAAAATTTTCCGCGAACCGAGTGCCAGTCCGCCGAACCAACGTTTGATAATTCTGGCGAAGAGGTTTTAAAACAGTCTATTAAATAAAACATACCTCAGTAGTTGATTGTAGCTTCTTTTTTTCTGAATAATGTACTCATCCATGGTAGTAGTTATTTGCAGAAAATAGAAAAGTATCAAAAACTTTGAAATAAATTATAAAATATCTTTAAATGTGGAGCAAACGCACCCGTTAATTCGTTCATCTTTAAACCAAATAGATAGAGATAGTACCAAAACGGCTTTCTGAACGGGAAATAAGTCAGAAAACGCTGTCCCCTAGGGCCCTAGGATAGTGCTTCATGTTTTCATGTTACGCCCTTCCTGGTTTGAGGGATTGGTCCTCACTTGCTTTTCCTAGAATTTTTCTCTCCTCATGGCAAGCGACGAACGAATCGTTCTCCATTTTTCTCCTCAGAGAGAGGGGGCGAGTAAAGGTCCCCATCCACTTGTTGACTTCAATTTTGGGAGTGCAAAATGCTTAGGGAAAGATTGAAGGTCACTTCTGTTTGCTGAAGGTCGTGTACATGAAATTCTACCAGGCTACCAGCTGGTCTTTGTTCTGACGACAAGGGGACAGAAGAGTAAGTTCTTCTGTTTTCCATTAGGCTGCGTTAAAACACCTCGCGGGAAAATTCCATTTGATGACCTTCCTTTTACGTTCCCGAAAAAAATTATGAAATTCTTATACTCTCATTGCAATGGCTTCTTCGATTGCAGAAATTTGGAGTGACTTCGTTAAGAGATATTCACACACGAATAAACCATGTCCTGCATTTTTTGCGTTTATTCTTAATACTATAAAAAAGTATCAACGGACAAATGTGATATCCTTTGCCTTAGAATGTTAGAATTAAGGTAGCTAAATAAGCCAATTATGGCTTTTTTTTTTTGTAAAAATCTCCAATTCTAACGTAACTCCTATGTTAATGTTAAGATATGGTATTAGCTTGTTCATAGTGAACAAGAGAAAATTTAACATCTGATATTAAAAAAAAAATTAAAGAAAACTTTATTCAGTGGAAAAAAAAATCTATCCTTTGTAAGGGGAGGGACTGCCCTCCGCCCAAATCCGCTATTATGTTCCATTTAGTCAACCTTGCAATTTCAGCCATTTTCGAAATCAATTTTAACTATTTAGGGGCCCTTAAAAGCAGCGGGGCCTTCAGTAATCAGGCTCTGTAGACCAGGTCACTCGGCAGGGCCCGATAATTACACCTATGTTTTTACACCTACAACCTGATTTAAAGAAAGACCCGAGAGGCAGAACCCGATTAAGATATCCCGGGCCCTACGCCAAGTACTTTTTAGGGGCCCCCTTGTATTCAAACTTTATAATTTTAACCTTTGGCTAAAACAATTTTAGCCATAGACTGAAGTAATTATAGCCACTTATGGTGGTAATTACCATGTAAAACTTGAATATTTAACAAAATAAGTTGAAGACAATAGATAAACCCAAAATCTGGACCTTTTGTCCACCCCGCTGAGAAATCTGGACCTTATGCCATCGCTGTCCAAAAATACGGACCTTCTGTTCGTGGATCTTTTGGCTGTTGGACCTTATGCTCCTTGGACTTTATGGCCCTTGGACCTTCTGTCTGGCGGACCTTCTAACCCGCGGACCTTTTGAACGTGGATCTTTTGTTCGTGGACCTTTTAGTTTTGGACCTTCTAGCTGGATCCCGGTAAATTTCTAAAACCAATATTTTCGAGTTTTCGATTTTAGTCTGTTTTTGGGCCCTATGATCCTATGGCATCACCTTCAAAAAAAAAGTCACACACTGTTCCCTTGGCCAGGTTAGGGGGCACCAGATGTTCTTTACTTGAATGCAGATAAAACTGTGGTTAATAAATATCAGAGCGCGTCGAAATTTCGGCGAGGCACCTTCGTTATTTTATTTTATTTTTTTTTTTATTTTTATTTTTTACGAGAACAAATAGTGTTTTCAAGTTTATGATTCGAAATACTTCGTTAAATTTTGCTTCGGAACAAAGTTCGAATGGTGAAAAATTCGGGACAAAGTGGAGACGCGAGTCCCTGGGCTGTCGCCCGATTCGCCCACCCCTTGCTACGCCTCTGACTTGCATCGCTTTGCATTGCAAAGTGCGTACATCGCTTTGTAATGCTAGTTTCAAAGGCCTTTGTTAGCAGAATCTTCCTTCTAGAGAGGTAATTTTGGATTAAAATGTAGCAAGTATTGGTTAAAATCCCACCATTTACTACTTCGCACCCCCTTTCTTTTTCTCTGTTCATTTTTTTCACTTCCTATTCCTCGTGTCAAATCCAAAGAGATAATAAAAAGACAATTTAGTTATTTTCCTAGTTCACTTCAAAAACTTATATTTATTTATTTTTTAAATTTATTTCCGCTTGATGCACTCGGCGCCCCCTCGGTTCGTCACCCCAAGAGGCCGCTTGTTCCGCTTGTCCGTGGGTTAGTGCCTAATAAGGGGCTCCGAAGTTTGAAGCAATATTGGTGTTTTAAGTACTAGGGCGCCTAGGCACCTTCGGTCCGTGAGAAGGGGGCTGCTTCGGCGCGTCCCTTGAAGTTTTATGGAAGCTCCCCCCAGGGGCGCCGAAGCTTGAAGTAGTATTTGCGTTTTAAATACAGAGGGCGCCTAGGCGCCTTCGGTCCGTGAGAAGGGGGCTGCTTCGGCGCTTCCCTTGAAGTTTTATGGAAGCTCCCCCCAGGGGCGCCGAAGCTTGAAGTAGTATTTGCGTTTTAAATACAGAGGGCGCCTAGGCGCCTTCGGTCCGTGAGAAGGGGGCTGCTTCGGCGCTTCCCTTGAAGTTTTATGGAAGCTCCCCCCAGGGGCGCCGAAGCTTGAAGTAGTATTTGCGTTTTAAATACGAAGGGCGCCTAGGCGCCTTCGGTCCGTGAGAAGGGGGCTGCTTTGGCACGTCCCTTGAAGTTTAATGGATGCGGGCGCCGAAGCTTGCAGTAATATTTGCGTTTTAAGTACGGAGGGCGCCTTCGGTCCGTGAGAAGGGGGCTGATTCGGCGCGCCCCTTGAAGCTTTAAGGAAACTCCCCCCAGGGACGCCGAAACTTGAAGCAGTATTTGCGTTTTAAGTACGGCGAGTGACTAGGCGGTCGCTGATAAAGGGGCGCCCTTGGCGCGCTTCTTGAAGCTTTAGAAGCGCCTCCTGATTTGTTTAGAGAAACGCCATGTCGTTTGGAACAAGGCGACAAAAAGAAACTATGTTTTTAAACAAACAAAAATTAATACAGCAAAAAAGTTTGACGTAAAAAAAAAAAAAAAAAAAAAAGACTGTCGACCGGCGCTTTTTAGAGCGGCGCACCGGGCATTTGCCCGAATGCCCACATGGCCAGTCCGACCCTGGCTGACTCCATTGTACTCTCATCAATCCTTCGTCGTTTCGCAGTCGCTTCTTTCTCGATAATATTTCGAAAGGTGATGCTTATTCTTGAACCTTGAATATTACGGTCTGGCTTTATTCCATGGGTAAACAATTCGTTTGTGGGAGGTAGCATGAGGTATAAACTTCCGTGATGACATTGAAGCTGCTGCGCTGGGAAACCAGGTCTTTCAAAGGAGAGGGTTCTTGATGCACCGAAACTGACACACGCAACACCACTTGATGACTCAATACTTTTTTCATTGTCTTTGTGCTGGCCGAGAGCTGCAGTTCCATCGACGTAATAATTTAAAAGGGCATAGTTGTACGTCTTCCCTGTCACACATTCAACGTCACCTTTTATTTTCAGCATCGTCGGGGTCCAAGCATTCGCGATATTTGTAGTGCCGGAATACTGGTAGTTAAGTCCTTCATCACCAAAAGAATATGATTTTCTTTTTGGGATATAATTTCGTCCATATACAACCACATTAATGTCCTGAAACGGGGTTTTTGATAGTTCTTTAAGAATTCTATCAGATTCATTTGCGTCGTAAAAATGCTCTTTAACATGAACATTTAATCCGAAGGTTGTTAGATTGTAATCCATTGAAAAGTTTCGAACAACTGCTTGCAACAAGTACCAGAGCAAGAATGACTTTTATCTTACAAAAAGGCAATCGTTGTCTTATCAATTAGTGGCGCTGAGGTCGGGGGAATCATACTACGTATCTATCACGTGACGCTTAATCATCATCCCCTGACCACAAGCAACCTTTGTCTTATCAGTTCGCGCATGTGCAGAGGGTCTAATAAGACGCATTGGAAGTATCGGTGATATCATCGAACGTCCTCCCTGCGTCGATCATGTGACGGTTAATCATCATCCCCTGACCACAAGCGACCTTTGTCTTATCAGTTCGCGCATGTGCAGCACTTGTAGTAACAGTGATTTCATCACAATCCAATGAAAGTCTTGAATTAGAGTGACATCACTGTTTTTAGATTAGTTCAAGTTTTCAAGCATTTCAATTGGTCACTTAAAAGTAACGTCACGTTGTTCACTTTATCAAGCTTAGCTTAATTTTCAAATCACTTCTCTCTCAGATTTTATCCAGAGTAGACGTACTTTTTCTCTTTGAGAATCCTCGCTGTTTAAACGTTTTAGTTTAGCATTTTTGCTTACGTTCGATATGGCTTCTTCATCTAATTTCACCAGTGGAAATGTAAGTACAATTTCAATTCCTATTTAATCGTTTGATTTTGCATTTAATTTATAACGTTTTACAGATGACTTAAAATGAATTCTTTTCTCAGATTTTCGATTTTGGCATTAATTCTGATGAATGGGACCGACTTATGGCCGAAATACCCGATGATGCACTCCGTCCCGCAGTTGTTATGCCATTGATCCCACCCGGATTTGCACCAATTGTAAGTTTTGTTTCAATATTTTTCTCAACTGTAATATATATATATATTCCGTGATAAATATTCATTGTTGTTATTTTTTTTTTCTTTTAATAGCCATCGACTCAGACGCGTGCTCCCGCACTCGCTATGTCATCAGTACCACCCGGATTTGCTGCAATTGTAAGTATTATTTCAATATTTTTTCTCAACTGTAATTATTCTGTGATAAATATTCATTGTTGTTATTTTTCTTTTAATAGCCCTCCACTTCAACGAATGAACCCACTTCCGCCACCCGTGATGATGTGATGGTTGTGCCTTCCACATTGAGATCCACGGCGACGAAAACTGCTCATGTAAGTGCATTATTCTGTTTAAAGTATATGATATAATAATTTTTTTCTATCATGTTCGCTAAACTTAACTTGTGAAAATTATATCATATGCTTCTCTCTTTTGAAAATTCTCTCTCTCTTTCAATTGAATGCAGTTTATTTTTACATTAAGTCTTATGACAATTATTTTTTTTCATGCATACTTTGTGTGAATTACACTTTGCATTAATCGCGTTAATTGTATTTTATACCAACCACGCTGCATTACTTACATATTGTAATATGTTTATATTTTTTCATGTATACTTTGCATTAATTGCACTTTGTAAGTCTCACGATAATTATTTTTTCATGCATACTTTGTATTAGTTATACATTGCATTAATCGTGTTAATTGCACTTTGTGTTTATCATGTTACACTTTGCATTTTGTGCTGTATTATTTTGTTATACTTTGCGTTCGATGTTGATCAACTTACTCGCTGCATTAATTATTTTTACTTAAAATTTATCTGTAATTCATAAGAGAGAGAGTGTAAATTTATTTTTTGGATTGGGGAAAAAATTTGCATAATTGTGTTTTCAGCAGGGTTTTGAAAGAAATGTTTTGATTTGTGAAGTTCTTTTTGGATTGGGGAAAAACTGTATAATGTGTTTTCAGGTTGGGAAATGAGTTGTATGATGTGTTTTTAGCTGTGGGAAATTATTTTGGATGAATTGTATAATGTGTTTTCAGATGGGAAAAATTTTTCATATTGATTGTTTTAATTTATGAAAATTTCAATTTATTTTTACTGCAAAGTTAACTCATTGTAAAGTTGATGTTTTAATTTTGAGGAAAGAAAAAAAAATTGAAGGAAAATAAATTTCATTTTGTTTTTTCGATCGAAGAAAATAATTAAGTTTCTATTCTTTTCAAATGGGTAAGAAAAACTTTGCTCTTTTGCCTTTTCTTTATCCGGAATCACTTGTTTGTATATCTGACTCATACTAGTTGCGAATGCGAGATTTCGAAAAATTCGCTTTCCTACCCTGCTTTGTTGAGAGGAGCGGAAAATTTCTCCTATTGTATTTCGTCACCGCGCAGCGGGGAAGGGAAGGGATGGAAAGGGGAGGGTTCGTCATGCAAAGGAGACATGAACGAAGAATGAAAAGGAGAGTATTTTCAGCAGAGGAAAAATGTTACATTGTAATTTTTAGAATGTATTTTTGAAGATGATTTGATTCGTAATTAAATTGAAATTTATTTTACAGAGGTGAATGCATATGCAATTTAATGTTTTTGAGTCGTGAAATTTTTATGTTTTTGGTAGGATTTACAGCTCCGCTAAGTTTTACAAGGGTTTATTCAGAGTTGTGTACAAAATAGATTTCGATGGTTTTAGATAAATATAAATTTTGTTGACTATGTAGAAAGTTGTGTTAAATATAGTTTTCGATGGTTGCAAATTTTGCTGACTTTGTAGAAAGTTGCGTTAAATATAGTTTTCGATGGTTGTAGATAAATATAGATTTTGTTGATTTTGTAGAAAGTTGTGTTGAGTATAGTTTTTGTTTGAAATAGATGTTTGAAAGTTGTATAGAAAATAGAGTTAGCTTTGAGTAAGCATTATTCTAAAAGAGATTTTTATGTCTCTTTGGCAGGTATGTCTCACATGCAAGAAAATATTCTCGATGAAGAAGAATCTGACTCGTCACATGAAAACGCATTTGGCTGCAAAACCATTTACATGTGAGGAGTGTGGGAAAGGCTTCGTTAGAAATTGTGATTTGGGCAGACATATGAAGACACATGGTCCTGCACCTGCTCAGGAACCTATTAAATGTGATGATTGCGGGAAAGAATTCTCCCGAAAGGACAATTTGAGGGCCCATATTCGCATCGTACATTCTGACCCTACTCATGCCTGCAACCATTGTAGTGAAATGTTTCGAAAACCCTCGGACCTAATGACACATATAAGAATTTCGCACAGTGTTCCAAAAAAACGTAAGGCCGAAAATCAAGGATCCACATCCTCTTCAAAATATGTCAAGCGAGGAAGGCAAACTGCCTTGAATAACGTCTTCAGTACGGGACTTCACATTCCATCAGAAGAAACGTGTGAAGATGTAAAAAAGGCATTTGAGGAGTTAAAACCAAGCATTCATCAAGTTTTAATTGACGAAATGGCAGCAAAAAGAAGTATGAAGTGGAGACTGGTGATGAAGGCACTTCTAACACGCATCGGGGCCGATGGTGAAGAAGAAAAAAATTCAACCTTTCTGAGTTGCAAATTCATTACCGAACTTACGGTGGACACAATTCCGAAGCACATGGAAGAAGCTATCGCCTGCGTTGAAAAAAATTTGGAAAATTATATTCAATTAGGCTCAGGCTGGGTCTTGGAAAAAGTGCAATACTTTGAAGTCCCTACGGCCAAGTACCACCCCTTAGCTGCGAGCTCTTACATCCCACTCCCCCACAAATTAGCTGCAAAAAAAGCAGTAGTAAACATCAAAAACGAAGATCAGAAATGCCTATTATGGTGTCTGCTAGCTGCGAAAATGAATCTGCATTGGAGTAACAACCCAGAACGTGTATCGCATTACCTTCCTCATGAACAAGAAATAAACATGAATGATGTGCCAAGTCCTACTCCTGTAACAAAAATATCAAAAGTGGAGAAACAAAATAATTTAAGAATTAACGTCTTCGGATATGAAGAAGAGGAAGTCTTCCCCATATACATCTCCAATAGAACTGACGTCCATTGCGTAAATCTGCTCTTGATATCATTAGAAGATAAACAACATTACTGCCTCATTAGGAATATGAGCAGATTATTGGGAGATCTTGTTATGTGGAGATACACCACACTTGAATGGGTTAAATACCATAGTACATTGCGTTTATATTATTTGTAAAAAAAGGTAAAGTTAATAACCCACATTCAAAGAAAATTCACGAAAAAAAG
>JAXGGA010025833.1:0-10114 GCA_038373865.1 Uloborus plumipes
ACCCCTGCTTAGAGGAGCATAGTGAAAAATATACGGTCGGACCTTAAAATAATCGCGCGAAAACGTTGCTAGCTCTTAGACATGCCTGCAGGGTTTGTATGGTCCTTTTAAAGTATTTATTTATTTATTTATTTTTTTGTTATTTGAAGGACCTTAAATGTGCTCAATTTTACTCAAAGGGGCTGAATAATACTTACATTTTTGGATGTATGTACCAAAATACTCGGTCATAGCCTAATCCCCTGAATTTTGATAACTTTTCTGGAACTTTGTAATGTGTGACATAGTCGTGCGGGACAATTTGAAATAATTTTTTTATATAATCTCATATTTGGACAATTCTCTCGTAAGGTGCAATTATTTGTCCCTGTCTCTTACCAGCCGTAGAAAAGTATTATTTTTCTTCTATTGCTGTTATTTATTTCTCACTACCTAAAAAACAAAATTACAGGCATTTTACAGTGCTAAATAAAAAAAAAATTATGTAGAGGCTTGATGTAAATAGGGGAAGTGAGGTAAAGAGAAATAGTTAAGATAACTTACCAGTTTCAAATTGCAGTGGTGCAAGTGCTGCGCCACGCTGCGCCAAATAAAGAATCTTGCGCCAGCCTGCTCCCAAACGCACTTTTTGATCGAAATTGCGCCTGACTGCGCCAAAACGTCCGTTTTTCTAGCGAATATCGCGAAGAAGTGGCATAACTTCTGCTTTGGTTAACCGTACGTTATGACGGTTGCTATGGCGATATTCTGAACAACGTGCGTCGCGAAAAATATTCTCCTTATCCAAGGCTACACTAGATAGCGCTTTATACAGGCTGCTTCATTACTCAAAACATCAATGGTAAAGATTTGCCAGCTAGAGAGCGCTGAACGAGGACCACCCAAATGTTTGTTTACATTTATTAGCATGTTGTTTCTGCTGTAGAAAGTGATGTTTATCCTATCTTTAAGGGTTAAAAAATATTGATATAGTTAACTGAAGTGGAGTACAGAGTGAATTGATGCCGAAGGCCTTATTAGTACTGTTTTTTAGGGAAAATAAATTCCCTTTTCAGGTAAAGTTGGTCGCAACTCATGATTCAGTCATTCGACATTCATTCATCTGTTTACTTACTTCGAATTAGCAACATATAGCAATGGCATTCAATTTTGACATCTCTGCATTAATAAAATATACGTTTAAATTTGCAGCCGATAAATAAAAAATGCAGCAATGAAATAATATTGCTCCATTTTCTATTTTGTTTCATTATTTTTGCTCACACGATCTTAATTGCTGCGCAAAAGCTCAGATGTTCATTTTGATAGCGTCGACACATCAGAGCGAAAAATGGCGAAGCTATTCGTAGAGACATTTCATTTTGATGCCCCAGAATGAAATGTACAGTAATGAAGCGATGGTGTTCAACGGAAAGACGATTGACAACAAAACATATTAATTTCTTTAGTAACAACGAAATGAGCATATATAATCGCTTGGTACTAAAGAGCAAGTACGAAAAAAATAAACAAAACTACAATTTAACGACGACCAACTGTAAAATTTTGTTTTCATTTACACCAAAGAAAAAGGTAATGTTCTTTTTATGTTAAATTTCACACATTGATAATATTTCGATAATTGGGAATCTGGTGCAGTTGCCAAATTTTTGGCGATAATTACTTTATTTTGTTGCTCTTTAGTTTATGTTTGCGAAGGAAGTATTTCCCTCGCTCATAAATTGGCCACAAAGATTTAACGCCAATAGGGAAAGATAACCAGACTTCCAATCACCGAAATCTTCCCTTTTTTGTTTCTAATTTCACACATACGTTTAATACTTGAAAGTAAAATAATGGGCCAACTGAAAAAAAAGCTGCAAAATAATGTGAGAATTCTTATTAAAAAACTCGCCAAATCAACTTTAAAAGCTCCATTAGCATGTAACATAATAAGTTTAATAAATATATCGAGCCAAAATGCAAAATAAGAGAAAAAAAGCAACCATGAAGACGATGCAAGCTTAAAATTTTAATTTTCGCTTAGGTGGTAAGAAAATACATCGGCAAGTTAAAAAACGTACCTATAACTGAAACGTACATACTACCAAAGATCTCGGTTATTGAAATATTCCCAAAAGCTTTACGGAGAACAAATTCTTGATGTGCTTTTCAAGATATTAGTGCCATAGTCATTCCAAAATGTCCATTAAAATGTAAAAAAATCGCCAAATAAATTAATTTGACCATCTAAACTCATCAAAAGTTTTGATGGAACTATCGTTCCAAAATCGCCATTTATCGCTCTGCGGTGCCAGTGTCGTTTCATAGTTTAATTATAATTCGAATCAATTAAAATGAAAAATAATTCGCTAACTAATTAAAACAAGCCGTTAAAATGCAGAATAAAGCAGCAAATCGAACAAGCTATTAAATGACGTTAAGATATAATAAAATAGAATTGAATGCCAAATTGTAAAATTGTCGCCAACAAATTAAATTTTAATTTTGTCTTTTATTATCTGATTTGTATATAATGTTAGTTACCATAAAATTCGATAGATGTCGCTGGAAAAGGACGTCCGTTTTTATCCCAAGGAATTTGATCAAATGAAGAAGCCTGTATAAAGCGCTATCTAGTGTAGCCTTGCCTTATCTGAAACTTTAATCCTTATGCATCTTGCAAAAATTTTTGATATTTTTCACAATCCACAATTCTTTTGACAATGAGCTTAACTTATTTGATGTTTTATTTCAAGAAAAAAGTCATTTATTTTTAGAAGCATGTCAACATCTAGCATTTACGTCCCGGACGAAGCTTCCTATGTTGAAGATTTCAATCCAAATGCATCTTGCAAACATTTTAATATTTTTGACAATTAACCGTTATTTTGACAATAGATACCTTCCATTAGCTTATTTTAGCTTATATTTTGTTAACAAATAATTAATTTTTTTCTATTTATATACCTACTAGCGATACCCGCACGGCTTTGCCCGTGGTATAAAATTAAAAGTTCATTTGTAAAATAATTGATATCGCAGAAAAAATGCTCTATTTTAGTTGTAATTCAACTATAATTCCTTCAAAGTATGATATAAAAATCTGGTATGGACCCCACGCTACTTATTTTTACGTGTAAATTTCTTAGTAGATGCCTTAAGTGCTAAAATAGTGCTTGGAGTGAGCAAGATAACAGTTCAAACATTTATATCCCTAGTTTGCCACGAAACAATGCAAAAAAATGTTTTACAATGATTAATCCCCTAAATATCGCCAATTTTAACATCATTCAGTGAATTTTTCGCAAAATATCGCCAATAGCGCCAAATTGAGTCCAAATAAAAAAAAGAAAACAATTTTTTTCGCCAACTTGGTGATATGTCGCCAAAATGGCGGCAAATACTTGGCGACCAAAAGCTTGGCGATATAACGCCAAGTGGTAGTGCCAATTCATATAACTTTTGTCTGCATTGAAATGAACACTGATTTACTCCACAAAAGGGGTAAAACACCCCCTTGGAACATTCGAATGCAACCCCAAGGGCAGATGCACAAAAATAAGCCAAAAGAGAAAATAAGAACAATTTTGTTGCTCACAGAAACTAACAGAAATCTTACCAAAGTTTAAAAGAAGAAGAAAGTTTTCTTTCCTAGCTTAAAAAACAAAACAATACATTTTCCGAAATGAAACACTTTAAAAAGAACGATGCAATATCGCAATTGATACGATATTTGGTTAATCTGTGCTTTAGGTACCCTTTTCTCGCTAAATGGGCGATAGGCGTGCCAAGCGTGGTAGCCCTGAATGTTTTGCGTAGTTTCTCTCGGAGCTTTCAATTTTGCGAGACACGCAAAAACGCGCCATTTGGTGACTTTTTGAAAACGCGCCAAGTAGGGTCCCAAAACACATTTTCACCGGAAAAAGACAGGGATGCCAGAGAATTGAAACAGAAAAATACTACGCCTCCTCTAAAAAATACTACAAAATACTACTGGTTCGAAACGTTGCCAAAATCAATATTGCTAAAATGCGAAATCTATGCAAATGAAAAAAAAAATCGCCAAATCTTTTAATTAAGTCATTAAAGTATATTGGAAGCAGGGTTGCCAGAAAAATACTACGCTCCTTATTTGTTCCGAAAAAATACAACCGTAGTATCAAAAATACTACGTCTGGCAACGCTGGAAAAAGAACGAAACAAAAATAAGTTTGATCACGTAACCATGGTAACAACATGAAAAGTTGATTTCCGTTGATAAAATAATTCATTTCATCTCTATTTTCAAACAAATTTTATTCTCGAGCTCAACCATTTTAGAATCGTTTGGCTTGCTTTACTGAAGGTAAGCCTTGAATTCCGGGATTAATAAAAAAAAAATGTTACAGCTCTCCTGATGATCGTAGAAACTTCGAAAAAATGTCATTTTGTGCAGAAAATTTCAAGCTTTCGAATGACATAAGACTTGAAAATGTGTATGAAATATTTCTTCCCTATTTTATCGAATTTCCGCTAAGAATTCGAATAGAAAAAGAACGAAATGGAATTTTCGAAAAATCGCTTCGAGGTGCAAAACTACATGCTACAAACTAATTTTGTGCCAAGTGGCATGAAAATCGACCGAACGGTTTTGGCGCTACGCGCGTAACAGACAGACAGACAGAAAGAAAGAAAGAAAGAAAGAAAGACAGACCCACCTTCAGCTTTATTATTAGTAGAGAATATGAGATAGAGATAGAGAAGAGAATAAATTTTTGCAAGCTTGATTTTAATAAGCATTAGGGTTAGCCATATGGCTTCATTTTTTTGGAAAACAAATTAAAACAAGCAACGAGCACATAAGTGTTTAAATTATGGCTTTGTACAGACAGGCAGTATTTAGAAAAGTTTGAAATTTGTAAAATACTAATTTTAAAAAGCTTAAAATAGAATTTTTCCATGCTACTAGTCAGCCGTGCTCCGATTTAGGTCCATTAAAGGAAAGATAAAATTTTGGACTGTGTTGTACAAAATTCAGAGATACATTTATATGGCAGCACATGAATATTATCTGATTCTACTACTGATTAGAAGTTCTTAGACGTCCTTTAGAGTTTCGTAACCAGCACAGATTTAAGGCATTAAAAGCAGAGAGACAAACCAAATTAAAATGTGAAGCAGTACAAACGATAGTTTACACAAGAGAAGCATAAACCCAGTCAAGACAGTTCATCAAAAAAGAGCTTTCTTTAATCAAATTTAGAAAACCAACCCCCGACTAAAGTCAGCTGTTAAGAACAATGTCTTGTTTGAAAATAGAGTTGCAAAATGGAGGTTAGAAGATGCCACAGAAGTTAATGAGACAAGACGAAAGAACAGTAGAATCAAAAAGAAACGAAAGTTAAACTTTTAAATTAAAGGTTTATCCCCAATATTTAGCCCACAAACTCTAATTGTGCAATGCTACAACATAACAAAAACTTTAGTTTACTTTTCAAGCACAGAGTAAAGTAAAAAAGAAGTTAAAAGAAAAAAAAAGAAAAAGAGTAAAGAAGGAAGGAGGAAAGGAGGAGTAGTATAGAAGAAAGTAAGAATGTTCCTAAAATTTTAAGGTTAAAGCGCATTGTTAACAAAAGAAAATCCAACTGTTATTGATAATTCATGCAACTAAAAACCAAAAAAAGTCCTCACATTTTTTCATATTGGCATGGAAGCTTTAAAACCAAAAACGTTTGCATTTTCATAATTGACCATCACGAATGCTGCTCCTAGGTTTATGCATAAAGATGAAATTCCTTTTTCTAAAAAAATGAAAAAAGCTTGATAGTCATAAATGTAAATTGTAAAAAATCTGGTATGCGCCACCTCACCAAACAACTAACTTCCCTTTTACGTGTAAATTTCTATATTAAGTTCCCTTAAGTGTTAAAAAAAAGTGCTTGGAGTGAGCAAGGTAACAATTCCAAATATATTTCTCCCCTAATCTGTCCACGAAACAATGCAAAAAATATTTTACAATGGTTAATTTTCTAAATATTGCTGATTTTAATATCATTCAGTGAATTTTTCGCAAAATATCGCCAATAGCGCCAAGTTGAATTGGATCGACGGATTCACCGACAAGCTGTGGCGGTTCCGCAAGTCACTTGTACGTCGATTCTGCAGCACGTGCAAGGTACCCTGGATGTTCCTGTGTCGACCAGAACCATTTCCCGTCGACTGGTTGCACGTGGCCTGCAATCACGGCGCCCGCTAAGAAGACTGCCATTGACCTCACAGCACAGACTCCAACGTTTGGAATGGTGCCGGACCAGAGTGACGTGGATGGCAGAATGGCAAACCGTAGTGTTCTCAGATGAATCCCGCTTCTGTTTGTCCAGCGATAGTCATCGCATACGTGTGTGGCGTCGACGTGGAGAAAGATCGAATCCGGCAGTAACTGTGGAACGCCCCACAGCGCGACAACGTGGCATAATGGTTTGGGGCGCTATTGCATACAATTCCGTATCACCTCTAGTTCGTATTCGGGGCACTATGACGGCCCAACGATATGTAGATAATGTACTGCGGCCGGTGGCAATCCCCTACCTTCAGGGTCTGCCAAATGCAATTTTTCAACAGGATAACGCCCGGCCTCACAGTGCTCGAATCAGCCAACATGCTCTACGAGGTGTACAGATGCTTTCCTGGCCACCATACTCTCCTGACTTGTCACCAATCGAACATGTGTGGGACGTGATTGGACGCCGTTTGCAGAACCTGTCACTGCCTCGTTCAGAGGACGAACTGTGGCAAATGGTTGAAAGGGAATGGAGTGCCATCCCTCAGGACACCATCCGCAGGCTTATTGACTCCATGCCTAGACGTGTTTCTTCGTGCATCGCTGTTCGCGGTGGTCCTACTTCTTACTGAGCCGACGCCGTCCTCGCTCTAAATTTTGCTTATTTATTTTGAAATAAACATCACTTATTGTTCCATGCTGTCTCTGTCTTCTTACCAAATTTCATCAATTTCTGACCACTCCTTCTTGGTGTTGCATTTTCAATGTCGAGCAGTGTATGTTGGTAGGTATATATGCACGTGCTGACAGGTCGAAAAAACTACTGAACATTCATTCGGGGGTGAGCAAAATCAAAATTTAGACTCAAATTTGAGTGATTTTTTTTTCGCGATCACAATACTTCCTTTACTACGTAAAAGGAAGTAAAATGTGGATGAGTTTATCGTTTCAATTTGACTTTAAATGAATGTTCTAATTTCTATATCCTTGTCTCTGAAATTTGAGTTAAGTACAGTGAAGCATTTTGCTGTTCACTTATTAAAACCACATCTAGTATTTTTAAACTATAACTAAAATTTAATAATAGATAATCAGTGCTTAGTTAAAATGCAAATATATTTCTGTACCTCAATGCAAAAACAACCAATGTCAAAATTCGTCGAATTGAGATATTCAGGTTCAAAGATTTTAAATCTCCATAGGAATGTGTTAGATTTGGTGTCTTAATTTCGCTCCACTGCTAAGCCGGTTTGTTTTAAAACATTGGTTGTTGTTGTATATGACAGAGGATACCTTTCTGTCCCCATTACGATAAAAAACTAAAAACATCAAATTTTTGACATTGGTTCTTCTTGCATTAAGGTACAGATTTAAATTACTATAAATGTATGTGTTTATCACAATCACATAGTATCTTATTCGAGCCTGCTCCTAAACACAATTCTGCCGCTCCCAAATGGTATTTTCCCTGCTCCCGAAGATGCTCCCAAACCACATATGGTCACTTGCACCCCTGAAATGGAAAAAAATTGATTATCTGTTCTGGAAATAATTGTACACAAAGAAGAAATAATGTATTTTGTAACACAACCATCGTTGAAATATTTTTAATTTTTTTATAATCGCAAAAAAAGTGGACATTTTTCACTTCAGTAAACAATAAGGCAAAGTGAAAAATGAAAATTTTTTGAATAAAATATTTGCTGTTTGATGATTTTTTTTTCATGTTATGAATGTGTATGATAAAGAATAATGAATTAAAAATAAACTAATAAATCAATTAATATATGTAGGTGGGAGGGGAGGGGATAGGAATTTGTGAATAAAATCGAGAATGAATAAGAAATTAAGTAAATGAATTAATAAGTGAAAGAATTGATATCTGAAGAAATACATAAGTGATTTAATGAATGAATGAATAAGTAAATGAAATGAATTATTTCACTTTGCCCTGTATACAATTGACAAATTTGCAATAAACATTTAAACTCAAAACATGCCTAATATGAGCTAAACACGTACAGAACTGGACATTAGTAAATCTCTGTTAATACTTAAAATGATAATTGCCAGAATTTAATCATTTTATAATAACACTAGCGGTACCCGCACGGCTTTGCCCGTGGTATAAAATTAAAAGTTCATTTGTAAAAAAATGATATAGCAGAAAAAAATACTCTATTTTAGTTATAAATTCAACTATAATTCCTTCAAAGTATGATATAAAAATTTGGTATGGACCCTACACTACTTCCTTTTACGTGTAAATTTCTTAGTAGATGCCTTAAGTGCTAAAATAGTGCTTGAAGTGAGTAAGATAACAATTCAAACATTTGCATCCCTAGTTTGCCACGAAACAATGCAAAAAAATGTTTTACAATGATTAATCTCCTAAATATCGCCGATTTTAACATCATTCAGTAGATTTTTCGCAAAATATCGCCAATAGCGCCAAATTGAACCCAAAAAAATTTTTTTTCGCTAAATTTATTGCCAACTTGGCGATATGTCGCCAAATTGGCGTCAAACACTTGGTGACCAAAAGCTTGGCGAGATATCGCCAAGTGGTCGCGCCAATTCATATCACTTTGGTCTGCATTGAAAGCCCTGATTACCCCATAAAATGGTAAATCACCCCCTTGGGGACATTCGAATGCAACCCCAAAGATAGGTGCACAAAAATAAGCCAAAAGAAAAAATAAGAAAAATTTTGTTGCTCACAGAAACCAACAGAAATCTTACCAAGTTTAAAAGAAGAAGAAAGTTTTCTTTCCTAACTTCAAAAACAAAATAATACATTTCCGAAATGACATACTTTAGAAAGAACGTTTGCAATATCGCAATAAGATAGAAGTAAATATACTGAAATAGAATTGAATGCCAATTGTAAAAAAGTCGCCAAAAAAAATAATTTTTAATATTGTCTTTCATTATTTATTAAATGCAATTATTGCTGCAAATTACAGTCCAACAATAAATAATCACATTGCAAAAGTATATTTGGAGCAATTTTTTCTTTTAAACTCAACTGATCCTAAAAATTTTAAGTTATTAGTCATAGAAATTTCGTGCATTATTCTTCACAATGATAATAAAAACAATAAACATCGACAAAGATCAACCAGCAAACGATAAATTAAAAGCTAAATTCGTTCACTCAAGCCATTTGCTGCAATTTATATTGAAATAAATTAATAATGAAGTAAAATATGTTTTGCAGACGATAAATTTAGAATGGTATCCTGTATTTTAAGGAAAGGACTCGATTTCTCATTTGATTGACAGGTGCCATCTTATCACGGTTTTTAATATTTCATTTGACTAATTTTAATAAGGCTTGGAGTTTGATTGTTACAAAAACAAATACATTTTTAAAATTATTAAGGGAAAAAGAACGAAATAAAAACGTAACCATGGTAACAACATGAAAAGTTGATTTCCGTTGATAAAATAATTCATTTCATCTCTATTTTCAAACAAATTTTATTCGCGAGCAAAGCCATTTTAGAATCGTTTGGCTTGCTTTACTGAAGGTAAGCCTTGAATTTCGGGATTCTAAAAACAATTGTTACAGCTCTCCTGATGATCGTAGAAAACTTCGAAAAAACGTCATTTTGTGGCAGAAAATTTCAAGCTTTCGAATGACATAAGACTTGAAAATGTGTATGGAATATTTCCTTCCCTATTTTATCGAATTTCCTCTAAGAATTCGAATAGAAAAAGAACGAAATGGAATGTTCGAAAAATCGCTTCGAGGTGCAAAACTACATTGCTACAAACTAATTTTGTGCCAAGTGGCATGAAAATCGACCGAACGGTTTTGGCGCTACGCGCGTAACAGACAGACAGACAGAAAGAAAGAAGAAAGAAGGA
>JAXGGA010025834.1:0-10114 GCA_038373865.1 Uloborus plumipes
AGTTATTCAATGAAATAACTCATCGTGTCCTTTAAAATGTAAAACTCTCTTGTATTTCATGGTTTAAATATTTATTTCACAGAATAACGATCTGCAGCCCGTTAAAGTGTAAAATAATCTATATGACATATGTCGCTTTTCAGTATCAGGTACACTTACGTTTCGTTTAACCTTTAGGAACCGGGCGGTACACATGTTGTGCCATACGTCTTTTTTCAGTAGAGGAAGGGGTTGAAATTTTCACTCGAACCATTTGGAGCCGGGGATTTTTTCAAGGTTTCATACGTCTGGTACGACAGTTCATATCTTCTCTTTTCAATGGAAAAGAAATCTGTGGTTCAACTGTCGTACTACCTGGGTTGAAAGAAAAATTTCCATATGAACAGCCCGGTTCCAAAAGGTTAACAATATGGAAAGTAGCCAGGGAAAAAAATGTTAATTTCGAATTCAAATAAATAGTTCCAAGTGTCATTTTAGTAATCCTTGTTTTAACAAATGATTTTATGGTACGTTTCCATGAATGCGTTTTATACGCTGCATAAATTAGATAAATTGCTTCGTTTTCATTTTAATTCTCTATCATTAGTTTATTTATAGAATACCTAGTTATTTCATTTTAGATAAATTGTTTATTTTACACATTAACTATCTCTCATTAGTTAATTTATAGAATACCTAGTTATTTCATGGAATAACTAGTTAAAGTGTCAAGTTATTAACATATTACACACTTGAACGGACACGATTAGTTAGTTCATGGAATAACTAGGTATTCTATGAAATAACTGCATTATATACTTCAACGGTAATACATATATTAATTACAACTAGGAAATAGGTTGCTCTCCACGTTGACATGGCACATTTACATTTGCACTGTTGGAACGGAAGTGAGCTTTAATTTTTAATTAGGCTTTTAGAATTTACTTTAGAGTTATGCAGCCTTTTCGAGAAAATAGGTAAATATTTATGACCATGAGGTGCCCGAGGAATTAATATAGAGTTTTAATAAAGTACTTTCCTGCAGGATGTTTACAAATGAAACAACTTCACCGTGTGTGTAAAATGTTTTTTCGTCAATCTACTAACTTTTTCATGAATATTTTTTTTTTTTTTTTTTTTGATGAAAAGTACATGTATGTGTCTTTAGTAACAAACATATCGAGAGAGTGAGAGCTGTTCGGCTAAAACTCCAAACAAAATTTATAAAATAGTAGTGATAAATATTATTCACTGATTTTTTACAACGGTGGTTTCGAAATATTTCAATGTGATTTTTTTTTTTTTTTTTGCAGATATGATTAAAAATTTCAAGCGCATTTAACGCTGTGAAAAAAATTGAACGAAATAGACGGCGTTTGTAGTGTTTTGTAATTCCTTGAATTCTATCTGCTATTGTGAGGGTGCTGAATCCCCTTTTACTTTCCGTAATTGTAAGTTTTTACTTTTTTATTTTATTTTTTAAATAATTTATTCTTTTTTTTTTGCGTAACAACAGTTGCATTTAAATTGTCAACAGGACTACTCTGAATACTCAATTTTCCAATAAACAGTTTAAAAAAAATCAAATATTAAGTATTTTTTATGTTTGTTACTGATGTGAAATAACCTATTAGTTTATGCTTAGTGTGAAAGAGTGTTTTTTTTTTTTTTACACTCAATAGGCTCCATAGAGAAACTACTTTTATTCGAGGTGCAGTAGCAGTATTTCAAACTGGCCGGGACAGTTATTAATGGTAACTTGCAGTAATTAAGTTGTTTAATGTTATTGTTATTTATTTTACTCAAACATTGCGTTACACTTCAATCATTGATGATCAATCGGAATAACAGTTGAATCAATTATATTTTTATTACATATTTTTTTTTTTCATTAGTTAATTCTATGTTTTTTTCCTCCGTTGCAAATACAAATCCGTCTAAAATTCGCCAATAAGCTATTTAAGACTGTATTTTGTTAGTTCTACACCTTTAAAAAACAGAATTTATTCGTGACTAGTGTTTAAATATCGGAATGTGGTATCAACTTAGCTCGGTTTGTTAGGATCAAGTTAGATCTGGTTCCGCAATGGACTTCTGCTGTGTAAACAAAAAGCTTTGGAATCACAATCGTAGTAGTCGTTGATAACGAACATGAGGAATTCGAAACCTACTGACCATGAGTGCACACGATTCCGGACATTGATGTCATTTTGTATTTTTACAAGTTCTCAGCTGGAATCACACTATGCTTGCCTCAAAATATTTTCTGGTTAAATGTATGCATATTTTAGTTTAACAGCGAATTTCAGTTTAAGAGTGTTTGTTGTATTTGTTGCGGGTAAAATATTCGATTTTTTTGTCGCTATTCTTCTAAGCAGTAAATTAATAGGTTACCTTTTTCGCATTTATTTAAAAGAAAAAGCAAGGAACAACATTTTAGCTATTCTTGATGAGATTTTTGAGCTATCAAGAATTATTTCTTTGCTATAAAGAGTGAAATTCCGCTTCTTTTTCAATACCATGCATTAAACAAACAAATGAATGTATGTATGCCTGTTATGCTATCTCCTCAAGAACTGCCGATAATTAAGAGTTGAGAGAAGCACTAAAAAAATTATGAATTTTCTAAAGATTTTTTTTACCGGGTCTCATCTTGGAAAGATTTTAATTAGTTGAGGTACCGTCAAGTGCGCTAACTTAGTGCCAGAGACTCAATTTTGTGCCACAGCATCTTTCTACACTTTTAGCTTTCGTAGCTGCTGTAGAAGTATTAATAGAGCTTTAATAGAGAGGTTTTTAGAGTGCAGCAAGAGTCTCATGAGAAATAACTATCTCCACGTGTTTTAAATTCTTTCAAAATTGTTTGTTGCATTTCTGTTATCGAATGTTAATAACCCGAATCAACGATAGCAAAAATTGTATTGTGTAAGTATTATCTGCAAGTGAGAAAACCGTAATACAATTTTGGCTACCAGACGTAATAATTGTTGTTGTTGTCTTGGGACAACCTAGCTGGCAATTTGGGGTGCGCTGCTTCACCTTTGCAACTGCACCCTAATTTGGAGTGAAGGCCGACTTCCACATTACGCGCATGCCACAGGGACCCGTTTATAGGGAAGGCAACCTTTTATATCACAACAGTCCATCCAAACAAACAAATTACAAGGACAGGAGAGAGGAAGTACATCCATGCCCTTGCCGAGATCCGAACATGGGACCACTCCACCCAAGTCAGACTTATCTAACCACTAGACAAGGTGGCCGGCAGAATTCATAACTGAACTTTTTTTTTTCAATAAGTTTCGTTGGCTGCAGTAGTGTCTGATTTTATAGTTTTAAGAAATTTTGACTGACATTTTCTAAACACTGGTGGAAAAGGTGGTGGAAGTGGAAAAAGACTGGAATAAGATAGAGGTAGTGTCTACCGGAAGAACAAGAACTAAATTAAGAAACCGATAGGCCCACTTCAAAAGAGTTGGGGACATTTCTTTTCCGACAAATTATAGTTCGTGAAGACATCTGTTATTTTTGTATAAATTTTTAGCTATGATTTTTATAGTATTTGTCTTTGATTTTAACTGGCTACTATTTTGCTTGAATTTGAAACGTTAAAAATTAAAGTTCCTATTAAATATGTTCAGCATTTTTAAAAGTAAGTGCGGCAAAAACTTAAGAGGTATACAATTTAAAATTTGGTGGGCTTTTACCACTTTTTGTTAAGAGCTCAAACAAGAAGACTGATACTAAGGTAACTTTTTTATTCCACCAAAAACTTGAAAATAATTTTTAAATTGCTATTTTTAATGCAAATTGAAATAATAAATGACTGAGTGTGACAGTATTATGAAACGTTAAGTGCAAAATGTATTTTGAACGGGAAAAAAGTTCTTGCCACAAAGTTGACGCACCCATGTACATTTTATCACATGAAAAATTATCCGTCTCTTACTGCTATTTGGACTCTTACAGCCACGGTATTACGTTCCTGATGTGTGTTATTACGTTCGATAAAATTCTCATCTTCTTCATCTCAAATAATGTAGAAGATGTGCTTGAAAATCATCAGAAAGTGGCACCAAGTCG
Source organism: Uloborus plumipes (assembly GCA_038373865.1). Taxonomy (NCBI): domain Eukaryota; kingdom Metazoa; phylum Arthropoda; class Arachnida; order Araneae; family Uloboridae; genus Uloborus; species Uloborus plumipes. The sequence continues at coordinate 4,066 of JAXGGA010025834.1, forward strand.
GCGCACTTGAAGACAGTAAAAACCACAAAAATTTCCCCTTTTTCTTTTATTTTCAAAATGCTTTGCTCAATATAACAGAGAACGATTTTTATCTAGTGTGAGAAATAACTAAACCGTAAACATTAAATTATTGAGAAAAAACTTTTTCCTGTTTCTGGTAAGTAATATCAGTTTAATTTTTTTTAGGGGGGAGGAGGATAGGATATTCTCTATACTTGCATTTATTTTTCTATAGTTTTGGGATATTATTTCTACTTAAAACAGTTGGCTACACACAGTAAATGTGAATGATTACTCTTTAAATCATTACCTAACTTCAAGAATTTCTAGTACCAGTGATATTTATATGAATTTATTTAGGATGTATTTCTCATTTTCATTCTGTCTACTTTAAAATTAACATTTCTCTTTTTTTTTGTGTTAATTTTTTTGAAGGTATCGTTTCTTTAATATTTCAATTTTGCACAGTTCATTTTCAATTTTCATATATATATATTTTTTGATGTTTTCCTTGAGTGTTATGGTCTAGTTTTTAAAAGTGTTTCGATTAATTAGTGTTCTTTCGTTTGCTATATTATGTTAATAAAACAATCAGAGAAGAAAGTCTGAAATCAATAAAAAACAGCTTTTAGAAACATGGAATGATCAACTTTAGAGAACAGAACTTCTAAAAGAAAAAAAAAGGAAAGAAAGAGAAAAAAGTAAGCACCAAGGAAGGTTGAGAGGGGAGGAGGGGTCATAACCTTTCTGAACCCTTGATTGCAAAAATTTTACTTGTCAAAAACAAATTAAATTTTTATTTTCAAAATGTTTTCCTCTGCTGTAAATAAAGTTTTGTGAATTGTAAGGGCGTAAGCCCTTACAACAGTTCACTTTTTGAGTGATCAAAGTCCCGCCAAAGTCAAAGTCTAATTATCTTAATGACCAGCAGGATTGGGACCCTGACTTTATCATGAGAAAGGGTCCAAAAGTACTAAATTGCACGATGACGGATCCAGCGTTGTCTGTCACAAACTGACAATGAAAGCAGCATATGCGTGTTACGAGTTGCACGAAATTTGCAATTCAAAAAATTCAGTGATTAGAGTAAAATAGGTTAGTTTTCTCTCGCTTAGTCCCAATTTATTGCATCCTCTATCCCCACACACGCACATACAGACACATATACGTATTTACAAAAATATAGATTTTTTTTTTCATGGCATGAAAATACTCCTTGAAATCTTTTATAGGATTGAAGTTAATTTTTTTAAGTAGTGAAATATACGGAAGCAGTGAAGACCCGAATAGTAATCAATTATTCATTCCAAAAAAAAAATAATAATAATAATTTTTCACATTATGGAAGCTACTGACACTTCCGTATTGGCCGTAACGTTTTTTTCAGTACTGTTTCATTTCTAGAAAAAGAAGCACATTCCAGAAATTTCTTTATTATTATAAAGCAGTAGTGTTCATCTGTACCTTATCATAACCATGATTAAAGCAAGATCACGGGACCACGTTATCTAAGAGTGGAGAACCGAATCTCACCCTGTGATATTCCAATTCAGGACAAAATTGACTTCAAAGCAAAACAAAGCCACGTGAGTTTTAACTAACACTGTGAGAAAAAGCTAGAATCGGTTATCAGTTTTCTGACTGCTGAAGATAACAAATGCGTAGTTCCTTAATTCACAAGTTATTTTACTTTTTTGATGTCGTTTCCCTTGGTTATGGCTTCATGGAAGATGTAAGGACAATCAATGTGCTTTCTTATCTAGGTGACTTAGTACCTTTTGAACATTATTTATACTTAAGAATTTTTACTTGTATAATGTTTTACAATATAAAAGGTTATTACAGGATGCAGCAATAAAACCCCTAAAAGTACATTCTGATGTAACTTTATTGAAAATAAATAAATAAACAAAAACAACAATTAATAATAGACCTCTATTAATAAATAAACTTAATTAGTTTCAAGGTGATCACCTTTTGTAGCGATTCAGAGGCCCAACTGCTTATTGAAATATTTAGCCATGGACCTCAAGTCTTCCACCTTTAATCTGTCATGTTTCCGCAGAAGCGGTTACATTATGAAGTCCAAGTTTTTGTGTAGTTGAGGGCAGACCGTTGACTTTATAATACAGTAGAATACACACTTTAATGCACAGGATTGAGGTCTAGCGAGTAAGGTGTTCATGTCCAGCCTACAAATGATATGGTGTCAAAATAATGCGCTTTGCACAACGTTTACTCTTTTTTAACCTGGTGAACTCGTACGGCATCTCGTTGAAAAGTCCAATCTACATTATCAAAGTCCTTTTTGTCCCACAGAAGTACAACAGCTACTACAATGTCCCGCTTACACGTTTTGATTCATTTTAACACCCTAGTCGACAAAAAAATAGAAGTTTTTTGTGCAAAATCCTCCTCGAGTCCAAGACCGAGCTTGGAATTGAAGGGCTTGGAGGATGAAGGGGCTATGTTACATTTCAGAAAATGAACATTTTGGACAATGGTAAGCAATGAATACAGGTAAGCAAATAAAACTTGGTACATCCAAAAGTAGATGTCATTAGACCAATTTCATACGCACACTAACGACAAAACCAGAAAACAAAAAAGCTGCAACAACTGCAACAATGAAACTTTGAACTTTAATTACTCGCAATTTCTGTTTTGTCACACAACCCCTTCATCTCCCAAGCCATTCAATTGTGCGAAGTTTTCGTGGGGTTTGGAGCGTCTACAGACCAAATCCTATCATTCTGGCATCTCTCATAGCGCTGCCTTGTGGTCCGTCTCAAAAGTTTTGGCATATTTGGAGCCGCAATAGTTAGTTATCGTCAGAGAAAGACTGAACGTTTTGGAATCTGTAAGGCTTATGTCTGTTCTTGCCATTTGCCGCACTGATCGGTCAGATATTCCTATTTCACGAGTGACTTTCTCATGGAATCCAGAGGATTTCGTTAAACTCGGTTTTTAATGGAATTGCGATTAATGATAATGTTCACTGTACATTTCGCCCACTTCCTGGAAGTTAACTATCGTTTCCAAGCTCCTTAATACGGCAAACTGCGTGGAACAGTTTGTCAAGGTACACTGACCAAACGATAACTGTCGTGTTTCTTGCTTAAACTACTTTAAAATAGTACATCTTTTACTTCACACTTTAAAAAAGCCAAATAACAATACATAACCTGGGAGATACATTATAAAATACCTTCTTGTCAAAGTGGTAAAAAAAATGAACCCACACATTAAAAATAAATTAGTTTATTTCTATCCCATGAAAATACAATTTTTCCGAGTTTATTAGCCTCCCCTGTGTTTAAAAAACGTGATTTTTACATGAAAAGCAAAAACTAATTTAGCAGAAAATGATTTTTTTTTCATTCAAAATTAAAGAATTTAAAATTCCTTCCTTTTATAATCACCTACATTTCTTTTACCAAAAGTTTATGTTACACTCATAATAGAAACCTTTACAACTGTAGGGAAGTATTCTGCTATTAATGAATTGGTTTTTGAAATAAAATAATAATTTTGAATTCATTGAAAACCATCTAAAAACATATTTTCTGCTACATCTTCATTTTATATATTTCATACGTTCAAGCTATAGCCAAATGTATTCAGATTAAGCATATTGCATTGAACTCACAAAAAAGTAAAAAATAAATGGGCAAATCAAGTTCTTTGATGAATATGTCTGGAACTTTTACCGTTTAAAATTCTAAAATTTTGTGAAAAAATGTAAACTGAGCAAGTACCATTTAAAAAGCACAAATCCATTAAAAACAGTGCAGTAGAATTATTAAAATGCCTTTTTGCTAAATTAATATTGATCAGGTTGCTACATATTTTCTAATACCCTTTCTCCTTTAGTCAGGTTTAATGTTGTAATTGAAAAAAAAATAAGTTAACACCGATTAAAGAGTTCAAAACTGTTAGAAAACAGCGCAGCTGAACTACTGAAAAGTACTTTTGCTATATTACCATTTTCATATTGTTTGAAATTTTCTAACATCATTTCTTCTTTAGTCCGTTTTTAATGCTGGCTTGTAATTAACAAAAACACATAATCACGTTATCACACTACACTGATGAAAATTCAATGAAAGACCTCAATGTAAACACAATAAGTCTATTCATACCCTTACTTTCACGTTTTCCCCAAATCTGAATAAAATTCAAAAATTTTCGGCAGTGTAAAGGTTTACATAATAGATATCTCTAATCTGGTACCTCGCGAAAAGAAGGAAATACATGATTAGCATTTAACTCAACAGGCAGCCAGTCACTTACAGCATATCTAGTAGTTTTTATTTACAGTTCACCGACATCACAACTGAATCCGGTTCCTTATCAATGATATGCAGATTCTCGTTTTTAGCCTCTCACCGTAAAATTTTTGAAAATTCAGATAAAATTCACTCTTACTACAGTTTCAGGTTTTCTTTGCTACCCCTGTCAACAGGGGTGACCACAGGGAGGGGATTAAGGCGCAAGTTGAGCCGTCAAAATTTTGTGGGGATTTTTTAAAACAAATTTATTTATTTTTTAAAATGATTTATTAATTTATTTTTTATTTAAAATATTTACTGATTTTTTAAAACTTCAACTGTTAATTAATTTTTTGAATTTAAATGCTTTCTTTATTATTATTTTTTTTATCTATTAATTTTTTTCGTGTGTGTGCGTGCGATTATATTCTGCGCGTAATTAGTACTTAAAAAAATAATATATAAAAAAATGGTAGTTATAATTAAAGAAAATAAATAAATGATATTTAAAAATTAAATAAAATGAAAAGCATAAGAGGGTTGTGAGAAATTTGGAGGGGGGGGGGATTTACGCCATTGAGCTTGGAGGAATGGGCACCTCTGCTTGTCAATACCCTACTTTAGTAACTAACCCATTTACAATATGTTATTCTTGTCAAGTTGTATGAAATTCATCTAGGCCCGATTTAAGTTGGGGCAAGTGGGACATTTGCTTAGAGCCCTCTATTTGAAGGCCCCAAACCCGTGTTTATTTATTATCCTACAATGTGGTGTTTGTTTTTAAATATGAACGTATCTGCAACATTTCACGTTGCTATTTGTGGATTATTGAACAATGACGAATTGCTAGTTATTTTCATTTTCAACCGCGGCCACGTGGTTTCTTTTTCATATTTTACTCGGGGCCGTCCACCGAGTGGGTGTCCGGTGTTCCACCCATGTGGATGCCCATCGGCCCCTGCTTCTTCGTAGTTCAGGTCCTCGGCCCCTGCTTCTTCGTAGTTCAGGTCCTCGGACTTTGCCCTCCTAGTAGTGGCTCAACATGTCCTATACAGTATACACACACACCATCGCTTACATCCACATACATACACATACATGTATACGCCAACACAAGCACTCCAACGCACGCACACACACACATGTCTACACACACACACATCTATCGCAGTTCGTGATTGCAAAAAACAAAATTTGAATTCAAGATGTTAAAATTCTCATCTAATAAATGCACCTTAATCTGTAGAAATGTCGGTCTTGTAGTAACCTTAATTTTCGACGCTTCTGAATGGAAAACCTTCTACGTTCCAGGTATTTTAGTCCCTGACAACTTAAAATAATAATAATAATAATAACAATAATGAAAGACAGGAAAGAGAAACTTCACATGTGGACATTTTTGCCTCAAAACTTCGAAAATTAAGTTGAGCTTGAATTGATGTTAGAATTAAAAAAAAAAAAAAGTTAGGCACGAAATTTCCAATACAAACGAAAACATTAAGAAAATATAGCAGAAAAAATAGCTGTTAACAGTTTAAAATGTCGAAGTATGGAAGTTTGAAAATGAAATCGTGAATATTTTCAAATTTAATTGCTTTGGCTGGTAAACTTTCATCAAGTCTTCGGGACTTATTCATGAAAACAGAAAAGTTTTAAGTCAAATGCTTTATAAAAGCTGTTGGTGCAATTGCACTATTATCACAGAAACAAAATCAAAAGATTCAATAAACATATTTGCATTCCTTGCCAAATTAAGTGAATATACTTTTAGGAGATAA
>JAXGGA010025835.1:0-10113 GCA_038373865.1 Uloborus plumipes
AAAAAAATGTTATTAGATGATGCTGCAGTCGGGAAATCCAAAAAATAAATTTGTGGGTCACTTTTGATGATATTGAGGGGATGGATGGAGTTTGGTTAGTTCCTATACATTTTTTTTTTTGGGAATTTAAATCAGTTAGTATTTTTTTTTCATTTTGATTTATTCTTAGTCTTGTTTTGTGCAATCGCTTGTTTTGTTAAAATGTTCATTAAAAATACGAAAAAACGTAAGGTATCGCTGAACAAGTAATGGCGGAAATGGATAAAATAAAAAAGCATCTGCAAGATTAAAACCCTTACGGAAGATTTTTATTTGTCGCGTTAAAATTTCAACTTGATCTCCGGCATTTTGTTTATATTTGGTTCCTCTAAGTCATTAAATTTGTAACACAACCCCGCCCCCCCCCCCAAAACTCTTTTTTTTTTCGTGTTTCAAGACGTATATAATATTTCCCGTGGTTGAGCAAATAATAGCCAATTACGGCAGACCAGAGAAAGAGCGGGGCCGTGATACATTAGAAATGGTGCGGAAAATATCTCCCATAATGATGCCAGGTTAGGTTTCTCTGACTATAGACATGTTTCTGTGTACCATTGGGGTGTTGACTTACCGAAGTGCCATTGTATCTTAAAATAAACCATCAATATTTAAAATCTCCCTTATAATAGAAGCCTTTAAAAAATTGATTATTATAATAGAGTGTTGATACTCACTGGCGGTGAGGACTCCCGAAAAGACCCAGCACTGTCCGTACTTGACAGGCTTCTGCTGCTTGATGTACTGCTGCACAATCTTGGCGCTGCCCACCCAGGCCGTGGGGGCGATGCCATCGTTGTATTCGCCGTCCCAGCGTCCCAGCAGCAAGCCATCGTCGTCGTTGGCGTTGGCCTATAAGAGCGCAACCACAGAGTAAGAATGGAAACTAGAGCGCGCGATATTTATTTTTCGACTGTTCACTACTGTCTAATCTTCTATCGTACGACCTTCCTCGCATTTGGGCCTGATACCTGAAGTCTCTTCTAATTTTTTCATAATACGGGGGGAAATGCAAAGTAACATCCCACATGAAGTCAGAAAAGAAAGCACCGGCAAGTGCGTCTCCTAACCTATCACCCCTCTTTCAAATGGAAGCGTTCGTGACTGCCAGGCGCGCAGTTCACAGACAGACAGTACACTTCGTTAACGGGTAAGATATACTAGATGGGTAATTTCATGGTAACATACGTATCAGTTTTTCACAAAACAACTTACGATGACTAGAGATGTGGAATGAGGAAAATGAAACGAGCAAAGCTCAAAATATTTCATTTTCGCTTCTGGTGAAATTTTTTGAATTAGACTAAAATGGTTTTTAAAACCCTTTAAGTGCCCATGGGTTCTACTTTAGAAACCCTTAATAATTGCTTTTCTACCTCTAAGTAATCTATTTTAATTTTTTGAACTTAACTAGAATTCAAAAATTAAGTTCCTAGTTTCATTGGTACTTTTTTCCAAAAGTCTAGACGGTAAATTCACCCAGGGAAATACCTAAAAACGGAATTTTACGTCGCGGCCGCTTAAAGGGTTAAAATTGAAACGACTTAAATTATTGGTTTTAATCAGTAAATTACAACGTTATGTCACCGTTAAATTTTATGATTTAAATGCCACTCAGTGCCGATAAAGTAAACTAAATGTACGCTAGTAGTGCAACTGAAAGGAGCTATAAATTTAGCTCTTAAGTCCATAATTAGCATTTTTTAAAGTTTTTCAGCTGCGCTTTTATTTTCGCCGCTGAATAATATGGTTTTATTGGAATCTAGAACAAGACAGTCAGAGAACTTATCACCTGAATATGAAGAACGAACAAAATACGACGTATAACATACACGGCAATGGTAATTTGAGGACGGCAATCAATTTCGGTTTTACTTAAGCAATCGCGAACTACTTACATTGCTCACTTGACCTTAGTCCTTTAATTTTTGGTATGGCCTCTGCGAGCGCCACTGATTACCGGCCTGCACGCGCTGGCTCTCCTCCTGGGCGGTGGCGTCCACGCTTCCAGAAGACTTTATTTATACCCGGCATTCTCAATCTGTTCTACAGACAAGAACATCATTCAGCCCCTGTCATTGATTTGAGTTTTGAAGTCTTAAACTAAAATTACGGTTTTTTTTTTGCAATCACGAATTGCGATAGGAGTCATTTGTAGAAACAAGAAACCTAACGAGTAGGGTCCTATCGAAGTTCGTGATTGCGAAAAGCATGATTTTAATTCAGCACTTAAAAATTCAAATTAATGATGGAAACTGGATGTTAGATGTTGCACGATAATTTTTGTTTTCATTTTGATTTTAATATTAGTTCTAGAAAACCACAGCTTCTTATTTTGGTTTTTAACTGGCTAAGAATGTGGAAAAACCCTATTGTAAGTTCCCGCCTGAAGAGGGCGCTAGTAGTAAGTAGTTGACTTTTGAGAGTCGAATTTGGAATGTGAACGGAGAATGTGTGTCGATACTCTGTCGAAATTAAGTGTTATGTCTTTTGTTAAGTGTAGTGTTGTGCGTAATAAATAATTGAGCTTTAATTTGAACATCTATTCTATCTATTTTTTCAACCACTGAATCACCTAACTCGAAATTCGGATAATGGAAAATTCGTCAAAGAAGAATGCATCTTCAATTTTCTTCTCGATTTGTTGTGTCTAAATTGTTTTTGAACATGATATTCTCAATTTGGGGGGTTTGGAGGATGCAGGGGTTATGTTACAATTTTTGAAAATACAATCTGGACTAAGGTAAGCAAATAAATCTTGGTACGTTAAGAGATAGATGTCATTAGACAAACTTTATACGCTCACTTCACGACAAAACCAGAAACCAAAAAAGCTGCAACAACTGAAACAAAAATTTTTTTGAACAACTCTAAATTTGGGTTTTGTAACACAAGGTCGGATCCAGCTTGTAGCTAAGGAGGGGGGCCATTTTCGAAAAGGAGGGGGGCAAAACTGGGGTGGGGGGCAATTTTTTCGTAATATTGGAATATTGGAGACAAAAAAAAAGTAGTTTTACGCTATATTTTGTCGCTTAAGGGAGGGGGTCATGACGACCCCCTGTTCGAATTATTTATTTCGAACGTACATTTAGTTTAAAATCTTTATTTGCATATTACTTTTATTTAGTGTGTAAGATACCACTGTTTGAACTGAACTGAAGACAAATATGCAAATTATCATCCTATAAACACAAGTTAACTGTATCGGTGGTGAGGTTGTTATTGTGTAAGCTACGAAGTTGGTAGTTAAGTTTGTTTATGTTCGTGTACATGAGTATAATAAAAAATATTCTTGAACTACGTCTCATCTGTCAACTGTCATCAGGGTGCATGTAAGTTATGCACACCGCTGTTTACGGATATTAACTTCTACACCCCCCCCCCCTCTGGTTCCGCGCTTGTTGTAGCATAACCCTTTCATCTCCCAAGCAATTCAATTCTGCGCGAACTTTTTTGCAAGTGTGGCTGGTCGTATATGGGCAAGCTTAAACGAGGTACTCACCAGTGCAGAGAACATGCGGACGATCTTGATGGGGTCATTTCTCTCGTGCGCAGGGAGTCCGCCATTGCTGACGGCGAGAAAGCAGCACTCCAGCATGCCCGGGCTGAACTGGAAAGGGAGAGTCATGCACATTATTGTTGTTCTCGTCATACTAAATTTTCTCAGCCAACTTCTTGCAGTTTGTAGGGAAATGTGGGTCAAAGCAAGTAGTTTAAGAAACTTACCTTTTTCAAAACGAACGCGTTGGAAATTTTTTCAAATAGTACAGAAAATAACGAAAGAACTATGTATTTATGAAAACACTTTCATTGAAACATTATTGTGATTTTTATTTTTGGCTGTAAATTTTTACCTTCAGAAAAATGGAGAAGGGAGGGGTTACTTTTTTTTCATGAGAAAAAGTGAAATATATGTATTTTTTCGAATGAAATATTTTCTATTAAATCACTAAAAATATTTTCGATCAAATGAACGAGTAAATAAAATTATTTATTAAGAAATGCGTAGTGAAATGACCATATCTTCATACATTTTAAAACTTTTTTCATACCCTGACCATCACACACGTATCGAAATATGAAAAATCATACAGTCGATGAGTATCGAAAAGATTAGGGCCGTGGTGGCCCGATCGGTAAGGACTCGTGACCGGAGGGACCCGGGTTCGATCCCAGCCGATCAAAGATCCACCGTCTTGATTAATGGTGGGTGGGGGACGTTAAAAATGTCGTGATCACAAAGTCCTCCAAGTGAAATGATACCTCTGGGGGTGCTGGGCCAAGGGTTTGCTCGACCCTTGGTTCTGGTTCAAAAATAACAGAGCGTTCTTCAGTACCCTATCCCGGTTAAACCACGAATTGTGGTATGTACGGGGGGCCCTGGAGTGTGTGAAGTATCGAAAAGATAATTTGTGTTACAGAGCAAAAATCCCTTTGCGTTTCAAACTGCTCAAAAACAGGAGCTTCATTGAAATGCTGATTTTACCTGTCCGAATGTCCAGGGCAACTTGTCAATCTCTTCCGTCGTTCCGATGAACAGGACTCCTTCATCTTTCAGCACGTACTCCTGCCTCAGGGCTTCGTCTTGCATGAACACGGAATCCTCTGGAAGCAAAAAAATCAATCCTGTCAAGGGACTTCGAAACAATGCCCCTATTTTTAGGGAACTAACTCATTTAAGATTTTTTTTAATTTTGTCGTTGCGCTTCGGATTAAAACGACACTGTATTTATTAACCCATTTATGCCCAGTAGCCTAAAAACGGGACGCTTGTCAGTTACTGCATACAAAAACCTGTAATGAGTATATCATTTTTCTAAAGCTGTTTTTCACAAGTTAAATAGTCCTACTTCTTGAGAAAACCAGTTAGAGCCACTATTTGGACATCACAGTTTATTAATTGACGGCTATGTTCAGACAAATCAGTCAAGCAACGATCCAGCCACAGAAAGTAAGTTTTTTTTTTGCGAACTTATTTTTCATAAAATTAAACTATTTTAAAATGATTTGCTTGAAATTGATCAGAGACGCCTTCCGTAATTTTACTTTGCAGAAGTAAAGTCAAGTTAGGTCGTATTTTGCTCACATATCTGCAAAATATCCCATAAATTGAACGTTAAATAACTTCATAAATATGGCAACGGCGAACTATTTTAAGCCTTAAATGTATGTAAACCATTCCAAGTAAGAGTTTTAAACAGATAAAAATTGAAAAAAATTGGTTAAAAAAACTTGGGCATAAATAGGTTAAGGGAGATAAAGCAACGTTTCAGGGTTTTCTGTGGTCTGATTTATCTATTTAACAGGGTTTTCCATTTGAGCAGAATTTTTGTACTTTCCTGTGGCTCAGGGATTTTTGGAAATTCGCCTCTACAACGTAGCTGCTCCTAGTTTCTTAACACCTCCAAACACCATAGTAACCAAAAGTCTTCCTCAGTTCTATTTCTAAATTGGCATTGTGTGATATTCTCTTCAACTTGTACATAATCGATAGTTGAGAGAATATGGATTGTTCGCCACATTTCTGGCCGCAATCGATTTATTTTGAATGCACCCGCACAGCAGAAAGACGTATGGTTTGGTGGTAAAAAGGGTAACTATACTAGAAAGCAACTTAACTTGACCCTCAACGTCACTACGGGAGAAGCCAATAAGAGCTCACAAGCATTTAGAGATCTCCTCTATTCGCCAAGTAGGCTGTGACGTTTTATCTAGCTCGTTTTTCATAGGCTAACGTCACGCAAACGCCACGCTGACGCTACGATGTTTTTGTCAAGAAAGGTTGCAGTCAAGTATAGAATTTTCTTGCAGCATATTTTTTTTTTTTGTCTATGTAACAGATACACCAAGTTTCAATGATACAAGTTGGTTAAAGCTCGCTCTACGTTGATTTGAACAAGGTGATTGGAATTATTACTTTCTTGCACCCATGAAAACAATTTTAAACCTTTATCCATGACGACATGTACTAGCTTCCGTTTTAAAACTGTTCGACTCTCGGTCGGACAGCCATTGAACCAATTGATCAAAGCCTTCTTCAACCAATAACGCTCGTATTCACCCGACGATTCGACTCTCGGTCGGACAGTTAAACCGTAAAGGCCCAGTTTCCTTGGAGTGAAATCGTCGATCTCTGGCGAGGCGGTAGACGCCGCCGCCTTTTGCGCATGCGCCTGAGCCGCAGATTGACGTCCCTTCACGCCACGCTCCAATCAAACTGGTTCTGATTCCAGCGTGCGTCGCGCCCGGCGTCAGCGACGATTCTAGGAAACCAAGCCTTAATTCGAAGACTTCTTTCACAAACAATCCTTCACCAACAATAACCCCCGAATTCACAAGACCCTTCGACCCTTGGTCAGACAGCTAAACCCATGGTCCGATCCTTTTCCAACCAATAGCGCTTGTGGTCAACAGACGATCTGACCCTCGGTCATACAGTTAACCCTTTATGTCCCAAATTAATTTAGCAAATTTTGAAAACCAGTTGGGTCTAAGGGCCCCTAACAGGCCCGTTATTTACGGGGGTCAGGGGGTCAATCCCCCCCCCCCCACATTTGAGAAATATTGTATTTACAGATAAGTGGTCGTGTTTTTTGCTGTTTTCAGATGAAATTGCATTGTGTTTGCACCCTTTAACCCCCCCCCTGGAAAAACTTGAAGTGACGGGCTTGGCCCCTAAGAAAACTGTTTCCGATTGCAGGTACCATCTGTCAGCCTCTCAGCGGAGTACAAGGAGTGGTACTTAAAAGCTTCAGCTTAATTCCAGCCATACATGATTCATATATTAAATTAATGTAAGCGGGACTTCTGAGTCCCGTCGGAGCATAAATGGTTAAGACGGGGTAGAAGGAAGAGGTGATTGATTTTATTGAGTAACCTTTACTACACATCCAGGTTAATCCATTTATGCCCAGTAGCCTAAAAACGGGACGCTTGTTAGTTACTGCATACAAAAACCTGTAATGGGTATATCCTTTTACTATACAGCTGTTTTTCAAATTGAATAGTCTTTCTTTTTGAGAAAACCAGTTAGAACCACTATTTGGACATCTGAGTTTATTTATTGACAGCTATTTTCAGACAACTCAGTCAAGCAACGATCCAGCATGGGTAGCCACAGAAAGTAAGTTTTGATTGCGAACTTATTTTTCTTAAAATTAAACTATTTTCAAATGATTTGCTTAAAATTGATCAGAGATACCTTCTGTAATCGTATTTTGCTCACATATCTGACAAATATACCATAAACAGGACGTTAAATAACTTAATAAATATGGCAACGGCAAACTATTTCATGCCTAAAATGCATATAAACCATTCCAAATAAGAGTTTTAAGTAGATAAAAATTGAAAAACATTGCTAAAAGAAACTTGGGCATAAATGGGTTGAACGCTTCAGCATGATTCCATTCATATAGGATTCATAATACTAAATTAATATAAACGGGACTTCTGAGTCCCGTTGGAGCAGAAATGGTTAAACCGCCGGTAGAAGCCTTCTTCAACCAATACGCTCATGTTTTCCCGATTATTCGACTCTAAGACAAGCAGAAAAAATCGCTTCTTCTACCAATAACGCCCGTGGTCACTACACGATCAGACCCTTGGTCATGCAGCTAAACCGCCGGTCAGAGCTTTCTGCAATCAGTAACGCCAGTATTCATCCGATTATTCGACTTACAGTCACACATATAAACCATAGATTTAAGCTTTCTCATTGAATAGAATTTTAACCAGAGTTTTTACTGTCTGTCAGAGCGTTGAATCTTCTCTAGTGAATAAGGGCCCTGCTCCACATCAGCAGAAAACGCGACCGAAACCGAAGGCAGAAACCGAAAATCTGGGTACTTTCCATAGGAACACCATTTAATCCATTTTTTACGTTTCTGCTTTACGTCAATGTGGAGCAGGGCCCTTAGGGAGTTAAATTAGAAAGTTCCAGAGATTCATACTTACCCTTGTTCCAAGGGTTGAAGAGTATCCCGATGGGTGCGGGCTGCTTGAAGTTGAGGGCAGCGATCTTGTTGTTCAGAAGACTCGTGTCCACCTGTAGAAGCCATTCTCCGATGTGGCTAGATGGCGATGACGTCACCTACACAAGAAATCAATCTCTATATTAGAAATTATATATAACATAGACACCGTAACGGAGGTATTGTGTATTTAAGCAGTAAGTTACCGTCCTTAAGCCATGGTTATGACAGAACTACATGCATTATACCGACAGTCCAGTTAGGTCATCCACAGACTGAAGCTTCGTCTTAGTTTGGACTCGCCAGTCTGGCACACACAACAACCGAGTTGAAGGCGGATGTTATTTCATTGAAGCTGAAAGTGCCAAAAAAAAAAAAAAAAAACTGGCAGCTAGAATAAAGTTAGTACACCTGCGAGAGACCTTAGCTATGGTACCGTAACTCGTAAATTTAAGGAAAGGGTGGTAACTTACTGCTTAAACGTAACCTGGTGGTCCCCACCCAACCATCTCCGATTCGGAGGCCATTTTAGAGATGTGCAGACGTGCCTTTGATGCCAACCTATGCATATTTCAGCTTCCAAGACGCAATAGTGATCATCTAGAATGCTCAAAAAATTTTCACCAAAGGTGGTTTAGCCTAAATGTAGTAATTCGTTTCACAATTCTTATCCGCCATTTGGACATACGCTCTTGGACTACACTGCCGTGCTAAGCACAAAAGTCGTAGCTGCACTTTTTAACAAACTTGAGTTGGAGCCTGGCTCCACATCAGCAGAAAACCGACCGAAACCGAACGCAGAAACCAAAAATCCGAGTACTTTTCATTTCCTTTAAATTCAAAGTACCCGGATTTTCGGTTTGTGCCTTCGGTTTCGGTCGGTTTTTTGCTGATGTGGAGGAGCCAGGACCTTACTGTCACCACATGGTTCTTTGTGATGTAATTCACTTAAATACAATGTTTTATGGCCATTTGAGAACGTGAAATATTTTTTAAAGAAATTCTGAAAAAGTACCCCCTGAATCACATACATGGAGGCACAAAACTTTAAACTGCAATATCTCAGTTTGAGATCGTCTGCAGATGCCACTTTTGGGAAATATCTTTTATTCTGGTCTTAACGAATGTAATGACGCACCACTGTGTGGTTTTTGGAAAGAAGCTTACTTCTATGGTAATGAAGGTATGTCCCGGTGGCTTTGGAGGAGTATCTGGAGGACTCCTGACGAGGCGGGCCCTCCACTTCTGGGGCTGCTCGCCCCCCGGGGGCGGGGCAACAGGGAGGAAGATCATCGTCTGCGTGCTGTGGTCGGGTTTGTTCACTCCTAGTAAGTAGAAGACAGGGTCAGTATGAAATATTTACGTTATCGTGCTACAGGAAGAAATAGCGCCAGGCTCTATACAACATAGCCCGCAACTTTTAACTGTTGATTTGTTTGGAAAAAAACATTACTTTACGGTCCTCCTATACTCGGCAGCAACTTGAGTTGACACTGAAATCACTACGCGCGGACGAAAAACGGAGTTAACAGAAACCTTCTTGGCGAATTAGAGGAGATCGCCAACTGGGCGTGAACTCTTATTGGCTGGCGCGTTCGATTCAAATGGATTACGCTTCCGCGCTACACCGTTCGTAAAATAGAAAATATTGAGAAAATTACGAATATTATAACAAAAAAATCTGGTATGGACCCCACACTACTTCCTTTTACGTGTAAATTTCTTAGCAGTTGCCTTAAGTGTTAAAAAAGTGCTTGGAGTGAGCAAGGTAACAATCCAAATATTTGCTCCCCTAATCTGCCATGAAACAATGCAAAAAATGGTTGATTTTCTAAATATTGCTGATTTTAATATCATTCAGTGAATTTTTCGCAAAATATCACCCCTAGCGCCAAGTTGAACCCAAATTCAAAAAAAAAATTTTTCGTCAAATTTGTCGCCAACTTGGCGATATGTCGCCAAGTTGGCGTCAAACACTTGGCAACCAAAAGCTTGGCGACATATCGCCTAGTGGTAGCGCCAATTCATATCACTTGAGTCTGCATTGAAATTAACACTGATTTACCCCAAAAAAGGGTAAAACACCCTTGGGAACATTCAAATG
>JAXGGA010025836.1:0-10112 GCA_038373865.1 Uloborus plumipes
GAAATTTTACACAAGAAACTGATTAGGATTCACTTAGGATTTTTCCTGTTATAAATGGTCATTTTGCTTTCTGTTTATTATCACTTTCTTAAATAAGGACTGTCCTCAGATGAGTAAAATTTCATTTCATTCTAACAACACCTTCTAGGTGCGTCTAGTTTTTTGTTATAGACCTGTTTTTTTGGAAAGAATTTTTCAACCTTATCTCTTTTGTTGACTTACTATAGAATTCCATCTAAAAATATTCTTGAATGTAAAATATTGTGTTGGTAAACACCTCTGTAAACTTGTTTCAATGGTCTGGTGATGTTCAGTTCAACACCAAAACATCATACAATCGCGTTACGAAACTGTAGTTGTGGTACATGTGGCTACAGTTTCGTTTCGCTTCCATAGTTCTCATCTCTTACAAGATTTTTCTCCTTTTATATATTTTAAAGCATGCCACTTTGATGAAACTTTTGTATAAATTTTAAAAATTTTTAATTCGATGTTTTCTTCTGATTTACAGATGACGTTCTCCCTTATGGTAAGCATAATTTCAGTGCTACAATTTATTTTGCACAAATAAACAGTAAAAATTGCTGACATAGTTGAGCCACAAGTAATTCTTGAAACCAAAGAAATTGAGGAATGATTTTGTGAACATTTTTTCATTCCTTTGTTTTGTTGCAAAAATGCAAACATATGTTTTATTGATTTTTGAATCTTTTCTTTTACATTAGGGGAATTTAAGGTTGGAGAATTACATAACGGAGGAATAAATCGCATTCAAAGTAAAGAAAGGGCTGAAGCGTTCTGGACTAAAAATTTTAGGAGGGGGAAATTTCTTAATTAATGAGTGGCAGGACCGCAGGGTTTCACCAACACATTTCTCGTGAAAAATATATGACAAATAAAATTTGACTTCATATTCTACATTCCAATGCTTTTTGTTACAGAAGATGCTTAAGGGGCATTAACATTAAATAAAATAATAAATGAGCGAATATTTAGAAAAGTGCCAATTTGAGTCCCAAGTGAATTTTCACTAGTATTTCAATAACTAGTTAAAAAAATAATTTTCCCCAGAAAGAAGATAAGTTTTTGCTTTCATTTCATCTAATGACATTAGAAAAAAAAAATTTTTCTTCAGAAAATATTTGTTTTATATTGCAAAAATCGGATCGGTAACGTGTCCCCAGTAGCAAAGCTTAGCATGCAAACAGCTTAAGCGCACTCTCTAACTTCCCAAAAAAACGCACTTGCAGAAAAAACGATTCTATTTTTACCCCTTTGTTAATATTTTACTTCATTTTTGTTTTAATCGATTTCTGATTTTCTAGGGAATGCGAAATAAGCGTGTCCCTCAGTTCCTTTTCAGAGCGGTAACAATAACTTCCGATCTATATTTAGGCTCCCAAAATCATTTTCTGCACCGATACCACGTGATACTGAGTACCTTGTGTGATGTTTTATCGCATCGTAATTAAAAATTTGCATCTAAAATTGCAGGTAAGATTTTTTAAAGTGATTTTATAAATGTGTGTCATTTAAGTCATCAGATCGGTAACACGCATTAAAATGCGCAGTTTTTATTATTTTAAAAGTTATTTTATATATAAGTATAGTTCTTTATTACAAGTGAAAAAACCACGTGTTTGATTTTGGTTTAGCGCTATCGACTCGGAAATAATTGTTTCTTTGCACTAAATGTTATGCATATACGACATGTGTGCATGCTTGTATTCTATCATTCAGTAAAATTGCAATTTCATTCGGCAAATTGATAATTTCCCCCCTCCCAAAAATTTTTGTTCGAGGTTAGTTTGGTTGTCGTGCCCCTTCCCCCAATAAAACTCATAAAATTTATACTACTCCGATTCCGTTCCAGGACCCTTTAAGAACATGGTCTCTCGTCACCTGCGCCTGTTTACTGCGTTCTAATGCAACACAAGCAAATTAATATACCCCGTACTTTCAACCCTGTCACTTTTATTAAACTTTTATATTGTATGAGATTGAACGAGCTTTAAACCTGTATTTCTCTTTTAAATTGCAGATGGTGATCTCCCCTATGGTAAGCATTATTTCAGTACCGCAACTCATATCGATTAAGCTAGGAAACAATGTTTAGATTATGAAATAAATCCGGGAGAAGTTTCCGCTCCTAGTATTGCAACGTGTTTTTCTTAGAGCGTAAATCGTCGTAAATAACAACGTTTTAAAGTACAAATCCCAAGTAGCATACTTCGTTCTTTAGCCTACTTTCCCGTTAAAAATAAAAGAAAGTCGAAACAAAGCCCCCAAAAATGGCGCAAATGTCCATAAGAAAATTATACAGCATCGAAGGACCCCATTGCCAATTTTAACAAGGATTCGACCAAAACTCATTTTGTACTATAAAAAAATATGGGGTAGATCTCCATGGGGAGATGTACCTGCATAAAGGCATTACAAACATTAAAATCATTTTTAAAAAAATCATGCAGTTGTTCGAAAAAATCCTTGCAGACCTGGACTCGATCTCATTCTATCAGGAACTTCAACCTGATGCGCATAACCACTTGACCATCGGGTCGTTCATTGAAGTAAGGATTTACGATAGCACATATTGTTTTAAATGACATGAAATGTTAGTTTTTCAATCATAACTTTTTTTCTAGTGAACAAATATCGTCATATGAGTACATGGTACCTAAGTTGCATCATCTCCTATCGATTAAAAAAAAAATCGTCCAAATCGGTTCAGTAGATCAGATGTTATGTGCGAACAAACAAAAAAAAAAGTATACGCTTTGAATTGAGAACCTCCTCCTTTTTCGAAGTCGGTTAAAAAGTATTAAAAGTGGCTTAATGCATCTAAAAAATATCGTCAAGTCAAAAAAATATCGCCAAGTTTAAAAAATATCGCCAAGTCCGAAAAAAAATCGCCAAGTTAAAAAAATATCGCCAAGTCCGAAAAAAAAGCCAAAAAGAAATAAAAAGGTAAAATGAATATCGAAAAATTAAAAATTTGAAAGTAGGGAATTGAGATGGGGAATTTGTGTGTCGGTCTGTCGGTCGGTCTGTCTGTCTGTCTCCCCCCCCCCCCAATTACTTTTGAATGAACATTCCGATTTTGACAAACTTTTTTTTGTTGGAAAGATCTCGGCGAGTACAGCTCATTCCCATATTTGATTTTTCGATTTGAACAATTTTTGGTTCAACTTTGAACCGTTCAAACAACCTATCCTGCGATGCTAACTTTTGAGTGAACAGTCCGATTTGAACAAACTTTTTTTTGTTCGAAAGATCTTATCAAGGATACTTCATTCCCGTATTTACATTTCCGATTTGAACAGTTTTTCGTTCAACATTGAACCGCTCAAGCAAGCTGTCACCCCTAATAACTTTTGAGTGAACAGTCTGATTTAAATAAACTTTTTTTTTTGTTCCAAGGATCTCAGCAAGGATACTTCATTACCGTATTTAAATTTTCAATTTGAACATTTTTTCGTCCAACATTGAACCGTTCAAGCAACCTTTCCCCACTTAATAACTTTTGAGTGAGCCGTCCGAATGGCATAAACTTTTTTTTGTTTGAAAGATCTCGGAGAGGCTAATTCCCATACTTCGCTTTTTGATTTGAACCATTTTTCGTTCAATATTGAACCGTTCAGAAAAAAAAAATTAACAACCTTCTGTGAGGACTCTGATTCCGACTCCAACTCCACAAACATAGCGGAAATGCAGGCTCAGAAAGAAAATGACTGACTGTGCAGACGATTTTTTGTTTATTTATTCATTTGTTTTATTTTATTATTGTTGTTTTTTTTTTCTTTTTTTTTGGCAGACGATTTTTTTTGTAACAAAAATTTTTCATTCACGAGAGCATTTTATTCTTTATTTATATTTAACAACTGGAAACGGATTAAAAGTGAAATTCGAGATCTTTTATTAACAGACGAGGTTTTTTTTTTCTCTTTTTTCTTTGTTTGATAAAATGTGTTTTGATGCTCTTTGTACTTTTATTTATTTATTTATTTATTTCTGAAAACGATTGAGGATTTTTTCTACGGAAGAACTGTAACAGTTACATTCTTTAAAAGGTGCGACAAAACTTTATTTATTCGCTTATTTACTTTTTAAGTGTCCATTTCATCTGATGAGAGGGGTATATTTTGCTTTTAGAAATCAGCTCTTAAGTGCTAAAAAGGTATGTTTGACATAATTTTCAGTCTCAGATAATCAAGGGAATAATGATCAGATGCTAGAATGCCGATGTCGATGTACGGGAAAGTAGGCTCGTTTAGTTCTTGACAGAACTTCTTGTTAAAGGTTGTAAAATGGTTATTAACGTTGTAACAACCGCTTAAAAACGTTTATAAAACGTTTAATGGTTATTTGTGCTACCTGGGAATGAACAATGAAAATTACATACGTTTCACAATTTTTTAAATCTTGAATTAAAAATTTTTTCCATTAAGGTCCAACACAAAAATAAATTGGTGGGTAGAATGTATACCCTGGACGACGAGCTGGATTTTAATGACTTAGAAAGTATTGCACCGCCATATTTCACGAAAAAAACAAGAAGTTCTGTCAAGAACTAAACGAGCCTACTTTCCCGTACATCGATATCGGCATTCTAGCATCTGATCAATATTCTATTAATTATCTGAAACTGAAAATTATGTCAAACATACCTTTATAGCACTTAAAGCTGATTTCTAAAAGCAAAATATACCCCTCTCATCAGATGAAGTAGACACGTAAAAAGTAAATAAACGAGTAAATAAAGTTTTGTCGCACCATTTAAAGAACGTAACTGTCATAGTTCTTCCGTAGAAAAATTCCACAACCGTTTTCAAAAGAAAAATAAATAAATAAATAAAAGAACAAAGAACATCAAAACACATTTAATCAAAGAAAGAAAAAAAATCGTTACAAAATGTCTCGAATTTCATTTTTAATCCGTTGCCAGTTAATAAATATAAATAAAGAATAAAATGCTCTCGTGAATGAAAAATTTTTGTTAACAAAAAAATCGTCTGCCAAAAAAAAAAAAAAAAAAAAACAATAGTAATAAATTAAACAAAACAAATAAATAAATAAACAAAAAATCGTCTGCCCAGTCAGTCATTTTTTCATTATTTTTTGGACTTGGCGATATTTTTTGGGCTTGGCGATATTTTTTGGGCTTGGCGATATTTTTTGGGCTTGGCGATATTTTTTGGGCTTGGCGATATTTTTTGGGCTTGGCGATATTTTTTGGGCTTGGCGATATTTTTTGGGTTTGGCGATATTTTTTGGGCTTGGCGATATTTTTTGAACTTGGCGATATTTTTTGGGCTTGGCGATATTTTTTGGGCTTGGCGATATTTTTTGGGCTTGGCGATATTTTTTGGGCTTGGCGATATTTTTTGGGTTTGGCGATATTTTTTGGGCTTGGCGATATTTTTTGGGCTTGGCGATATTTTTTGGGTTTGGCGATATTTTTTGGGCTTGGCGATATTTTTGACTTGGCGATATTTTTTGGGCTTGGCGATATTTTTTGGACTTGGCGATATTTTTTGGGTTTGGCGATATTTTTTGGGTTTGGCGATATTTTTTGGGCTTGGCGATATTTTTTGGGCTTGGCGATATTTTTTGGGCTTAGCGATATTTTGGGCGATATTTTTTGGGTTTGGCGATATTTTTTGGGCTTGGCGATATTTTTTGGGCTTGGCGATATTTTTTGGGCTTGGCGATATTTTTTGGGCTTGGCGATATTTTTTGGACTTGGCGATATTTTTTGGGCTTGGCGATATTTTTTGGACTTGGCGATATTTTTTGGGCTTGGCGATATTTTTTGGGCTTGGCGATATTTTTTGGACTTGGCGATATTTTTGGGACTTGGCGATATTTTTTGGGCTTGGCGATATTTTTTGGGCTGGGCGATATTTTTTGGACTCGGCGATATTTTTGGGCTTGGCGATATTTTTTGAGCTTGGCGATATTTCCTTGAAAAGACCTTTCGAACAAAAAAAAGTTTGTTCAAATCGGACTGTTCATTCAAAAGTTAGTATCGCGGGACCGGTTGTTTGAACGGCTCAAAGTTGAACCAAAAATTGTTCAAATCGAAAAATCAAATACGGGAATGAGCTGTACTCGCCGAGATCTTTCCAACAAAAAAAAGTTTGTCCAAATCGGAATGTTCATTCAAAAGTTATTAGGGGGGACAGACAGACCGACAGACCGACCGACAGACCGACCGACCGACAGACCGACCGACACACAAATTCCCCATCTCAATACCCTACTTTCAAATTTTTAATTTTTCGATATTTATTTCATTTTTTTGTTTCTTTTTGACTTTTTTTTACTTGGCGATATTTTTTGGACTTGGCGATATTTTTTGAACTTGGCGATATTTTTTGGACTTGGCGACATTTTTTAGATGCATTAAGCCAATTTTAATGCTTTTTTCGTCTCTTTTATTTTTAACGGGAAAGTAGGCTAAAAAAGCAAAGACTGAACAGAGATTTTATTGCATTTTTTAAAAAATGAAATAAACAGCTCCCAATATTTCAAGGGTAAAAAAAATAATAATAACAATAATTGACGTTTTGTAAGTTTTCTTTTTGGATACTCAGTTAGGAGTGGGTTTATAGTAATTTTTCACCGATAAATTTCCCTACGTGCGAAAGAAAGTCAGGAAAAATTACGTTTAATGTCATTATGAATTTAAATACGAAATTTTGCATACCATTCCTAAATTTACTTTTTTTCTTAGTCAACAATCAATTCTTTTTTAAATAATGAATTTTGTTTGAAAGCATACACAATACACATGTTATAATCGAAATCTTCGTTATAGAAAGATTTTCCACTTTTTACTTAAAGCGAAAATAGGAGCAACATTGTGATTTTATCATTATTTGATTGTAACTTTTTTTAAAACTATTAGCGTTTTTAAAGCTTTTTTTTTTTTTTTGACATTTAAAAATATTTTTTATGGCAATTTTAGGTATTTTTAAGTCATCATAACACATAATTACAACATATTATATTCTATCATTTAAGGAATTAATATTTGATGTTCACTGAGCTTCAATAGACAATGTAATTTTAAACACATAATTATATATTATCATGTGCCGTATTTACGCGAATCTAATGCGTATCGTTTTTAGTCAAATGTAGTGTTAAAAATTGGGATACTCTTTAGATTCAAGTGCAAAACTGGTCAGATGTTCGCCGATGCGGAATAGGACATATCCGCCGCAAATTTTATCCCCCTTTTTTCCGCTTGGGACATTTCCGCCGCGACTCCTATTCCCCCTCATAATGGCACAGGACAAATTCGCCGCGTCATTTCCAAGGGTGAGAAAGGGGTTACTAATTTAAAATTTTCATTCTTGGCGACACATCTTCATTTGGCGACAAAGACCTAATCTAAAAAGCGGGATTTATTCCCGGACCACTTATAATAGGGAAAAATCGCAAAAAAGTCAAAAAAAAACAAAAACAAAATGCAGTGTAAATCAATTTAAACTTCGCCAATTTTACTTCACCAAATATTACACTCTACCAGCTCAATCGGCGGATTTGTCCTGTCGTACAGAAACGGCGGGAAGAGACGCCGCGGAAATGTCTCATGAGGGGGATGATAGAGATAAATTTTGCGGCGGAAATGTCCTACGTTGCGGCGGAAATGTCCTGTGCCCCGCCGATGACGTCAACCAAATTTAAATTGTAACAAGGAATTGTATTTCTAGACTACAACTACCATTACATTTATCGTTGATACATTATTGTTGAGTTACTTGGCAAATTCGAAAAACAACAGTTCAAGCTCGACTGACTTTCTTGTATAAATAAGAGTTTCACCATGTTAAGGTAAATAACAGCCACTTATTATTCATAGGAACATGTTAAAATACAACAGGATTAAAAACTTTGGTTAGAGAAAAAATAATTTGACTCGTAGGTAATTTAAATTTGGCTCATCTCACCTCAAATTCAACCTCTCATCACTATTACTAAATAAAAAACAACCTGCATAAACATTCCTTATACTATTCATCTATTGCACTTCAACTATTGCATTTCAAAATCACCGGAGCTAGATACGACGGAACTAATTGGTTAATTCTATGTTCTGCCTCTTTATGTATAAATCATTGTTTAAAAAAATATGGTATCTAAATTTAAATAAAATTATCATCCCATTGATTGATAGTTTATATAATCCATTGCTGCATAAAATACGATTCAACAAATTCCTCATACCATGGATGCGCATTACAAGCAATTTTTTTTTTATTATTTAAAGTTTTAAAATGGGGATGTGCATTAGATTCGCATAAGTACGGTAATAGTAATTATGCTTTTAAAATTTTGTGTATTTCTCATAGATCACCACCCGTGGTTCCATCCACCATATTACTACTATCCAATGCCATATTGCGCACCTCATCCCCATTATTACTAGTAAAACGTAAGTAAAATATGATTTTGTGTCTTAATTTATTTCCAAACTTTGCACAAATAACGCTTTTTGGCAATTTATATGTTGTGAATTTTGATTGTAGTATACAGGGTTAAGGAATGCCTTGGAAATACTCGGCTACGTTATTGTATTTTTAGGTTATCAGAAGTTTAAAAACTTGCATTTAATCAAAAAACACATGATTTAATCAACTTTAAATCAGGAAAAGTTTACAGCGATCATTATTTTAACGAGAGTAACTTAATTTTTGGGAATTGAAGGGACAAAATGTGTCTACCAAAATAAAGATTGTTTGGTCTCTCTTTTTTCTTGACAACTAGTGATGACTCTATTAGGAGGGAAGGGCGGGAGCGGCTTTAAGCACAAGATTAACATCATTTTAATTCTAACTATTCCTTACTAAAAGTTGTACTTCAGTTCATGTTTCAATGTAATTGAAATTTTTAAACCCAAATAATTTTTAATACTATTTTGTGGCATTAAACTATTGATGTTTAACTAACGTGTTCTTAAAATAACTTCAGTTAGAAATATACTTTATGTATTTTCTTTACAGTGTTGCTGACTAAACGATGGTGCCTGAGTTTATTTTGATTTATAGATGAGCATCATATCTACAAACCACTTGAAATAAACTATTCCTCAAGATTTTATTCAACATACTTAGAAACATGCATTGGAGAAAATTACATCTCACCTGTGGAAAACCAACTTGTAATACATATTTTTGTAAAAGATTCGAAAAAATGATCCAAAAAAAAGGGAAGCAATTTTGCTTGAATTTTTCCCTAATTTCATTTTGTAAATTCATTTTGGTCCTTCAGATGGAATTATACAATTTCAGTTTGTTGCTGAAGAGCAGATCTTCCAGACTTATGATCCGAAAGAAGAGTTAAGTTATCGGCCCGTGATGCCGTAAACGAGCTGTTTGGTATTTTCTTCTGTGTGATGTTTCTATTATGGGGACATGTTCCGCGAAAAAGTTTTTCACGCTCACAGTTTTTTTTTCCAAAAGAAAACTATTGCGCTAAATGCTAAAATAAGAAGTCATATTCTTGGCATAAGATGCAACAAATAGCTTAGTACTGTACAGCACATCCCCCCCCTCATTTCAGAGCAGAAATGTGTTATGTTTTCTAGTTGTCAGTGAATATCAAAAGCATGAAAATCAGAATCAAAATTTAGTGTTAAAAGTGAGTGAGTTTGTACTTTGTATGCTATATGTTAATGCGATATTGTAATTGTACTCATAGACAATTCATGTGTCCTACAGGACCAACGAGAGGCTATGCCAGCCTAGTCGCAAACTGGGGTCCCAGGTCGGAATCGGAGAAGTATTATTTTTATAAGTTTTGCAGGGGCTAGGGGGCCCAGCGAACAAACTGATAAGGGGCCAGCTTTGGCTCTCGGCGGCGCTGGCTCTTTAATCACAATTAAAAGCTACCCAAATACAATATTTGAAAAGGCTTTTTAAACTAGTCTTTAGAAAATAACTATAACTAGAGCACAGTTACGACTAAAATAACACTACAAAAAAGAGCGCATCAATACCCTGCTGTAGCAACATTGACGGGAACATACTATTTGAGCAATTGAAGGGAGCTAGATTAAAGTTGTGGTGTTTGCTCGAGGACCAAGACAAGTACTTTGAACATTG